>PVLA01007573.1:0-102821 GCA_004027455.1 Hydrochoerus hydrochaeris | reverse complement strand
ATGAAAATATATATATGTGAATTACACAAATTACAATTATCAGTACAAAACATTACAAGATCCTTGAGCCCAATTCCCACATGCGGTGTCCTTTTCCTGGAGAAGCGATTCCTTGAAGAGCTCTTCTCCACCCATGGACCTTGTCACAAGGCATGGATGGACTAGGACGCGGCACTAAGTCAGTATTATTTCCTTGTAGGTGGAAATATGCTTAAGAATGAAATCAGTCACCTACATTTTCATGATAGTGACTTCTCAGTTCCTCAGAGTCTGGTGATTCTGTCTTAGAGAACAGTCCTAAATGTTAAGGGAAGCCAGAAGAATCTGGAATATGGTGTGCTGACAATGAGAGTTTATTTGGTCAGGGGCAATGTGAGAGCTCAGATAGCTAATGGGAAATGACTAAGGATTGGAAGAAGGAGACCTGGTAAAAGGAAGGCTGAAGATATCTCTGCTGAATGCAAGCCTTTCTAGGTTTTAGCTGTGTTCTTCCATTTCAGTGTTTTTATGGCTAGGTCAGAGCAGGCCACACACATACACTCAGAGGTCCATCAAAGTGGGAGGCCCTCTTTCAGAGCCATGGTCGGAGTCACAAATGTAAAGGAGACAGATGATGATGTAAACTTCTAGCTCCCAGATTTGATTACTAAGTGTCAGGGAAGGTGGGTCTGACACTATCTTTATTCTATGAATATTTCTGCACCACCTGTGCTCCAGGCACACAGTGAGACCTTGGGAATGGAAGGTGACAGGTAAAGTCCTAGCTTTTATGTATTTCTAGGCCAGCTTTTCACTTCCCTCTTGGGATAGATGAAGGTCATGTGCCCATGTATGAATATGTGTGCAAGGTTAGACAGGTTGTTGGAGATAGAGAGGACAAAATGGACATTTGGGTGGCATCACAACTACCCCTGGTGCCCACATCAAGTGCACTTTGAAGTGCAAATATAAGTGAGACATCATAAGACCTGGGTTTTTATCTTCCTCTAAAGCACCTAGAAGCAAGTGCAAAAAACCCTGGTCTGTGAGAGCATAGAAGGAGCTCACAAAATTCTCCAGTCATTGGCAGCACCCTTCTTGAGCCCTCTGTCCTTTCTCCTTAAAGATGCTAATTTTCTTGTGGTTTGAGAACAGGGAGCTCTAGGGAGAAGAATGGTAAGTTGGCTTCTCTCAACTCATCTGGTGCCCTTTTCATTGGTGGAGAGAAATGTGGAGTTACTGATTACTCTTTTGGAATCACTTAAAAGACATGCAGCTCTGACAAACTAAGGGATCTCCAAATATCAACCCATGCCCAAAACTGACAGCCACACATAAATAACCCTTTAATCTGATAACTCGCATTACCTAGGGAGTGAGTTATGATCATTACTCTGTTTCACTGCCATTTGTACCCCAAAAGACAGCTTTCTGAAAGTCAGTATTTTCATGCTGTTGAGCATTTTGCAGGCTTTCATATTTTACTGGAGCTGGGAAAATTCATGAGGAAAGGTGGCCCAGACTTTTGAGGACAAGTGACTCTACCCCTTCTCTCTGTCACAGCTCCACAAATATAAAGGACAATGGGACTTGCAGAGAGTCATGTGCTTAGTAGATATACTCTTGAATAAGTTAACTGTGTGCCTAGGTCCTAACTTGCTATTCTACAGAAAGAGAGGATTGGACTGGGAATAGTCTGAACTATTTATGAAACCAGTGAATTACTAGTTTGTTATTTCAAGCTCAGTAGCAGGAATAAAAGCATTTTTAAGAATAAGAATGGAGAGATTTGGGGGTGTAGGGTCTCTACAACCTGCCGGGATGGTGTGTGTGTGTGTGTGTGTGCGTGAGTGCGTGTGTGTGTGTGTGTGTGTGTGTGTGTATCGGCTGTATGTGGGGACATCATGCCCACAATCTGCTGGGCCAGCCTGAGTTTTGCTATGATGCCAATTTCCCTCTCTGAGTGTTCCGAGAAGCACATTTTCATAGAAGACAAATTGCTGGTCCTTGACCCCATGACAGCAAATGGAGACTAATGATAGGAACTGGAACTTTGAGATGCCTTTACATTAATGTCCATTCGGCAAACCTTTCCAGAAAGATCTTCTGTGCTGCTTAGCTTTTGATAGCTTTGTGCTAGGGGCTACAGGATTGCAAATGTTAGGCAGCAGTGCCTTCCTGGACAGGAGTTTCCTTTACAACTGTTTACTTTCAGAGCTAAAGCCTGAAATCCCCAGTTTGTTCTCTCTTTTACATTTGGAACAGAATTAGCATTTCTCCCTTTGCCATTCTCATAGAAAAGCCCACATTTGTCCTTGGCTTTCCTGCCACCTCTCCCAGAAACTTTCAATTCTGTCTCTACTGTACAGCATCTGAATCGGGGACATCTCTTTTCCAAACAGCCCTTAGTGGCAGTTATTCTCATAATTTTCCATTTTATTGATAGGGAAGCAGGTGCGCAGTGCTTGGTAGGTACAGTTACCTATCAAGTCTCACAGATGGTAAGTGACAAAGCAAGATTTTGTACCCAGGCAGTGTATCACTGGAGACTGCATTCATGACCTCGTCAGCTTGCTTTCACCCACATAACCTTCTTGATACCCATTTGTGACTTCCTGCTCCCCATCAGTCCACCTCCTAGGGAGTTTCTCTAACCTGTTGCTTTCAAACAATACTCTCCTGTACTCCAAAATCCTCAATTGCTTTTGGGCCCTTGAGAAAATGGGGCAAAACTGTGACACAAAGCAGGCCTGGTTAATATCATAAAATCCCCTTTGCCAATGTGGAGATTTCATGAAAAAATTTGGGTTTGGGTTCTTCCTTTTCTTTTTTCCCCTCTGCACATATATGCAGTTGACTTTGGGGACTCCTGCATCAGCTCCTCTGTAAACTCATCACCAGGAATACGCCTCAGATCAGAGAAGCTGGGATGGTAGAGGGCTTCTTGGTATCTTTCCAACAGTTTGGTTGAGTAAAAGCCTTTGCTATTTATTGTATCCTATTGATCTGGTGTTAAATAAAATTCAATCTTATTTATAGCTGTATCTGAGACTCAGTGAGATTAAACACTAAAAAAACTTCATATATTGCAAAATGCTATGAAGATGTGCTTTGTTATGACTTATTAATATTCAACTTTCAGCCAAAGTGGAATTGATTTTTAAAAATTTGTATTCATGCATGCTTCCTAATTGGGGGTAAAGCCCTGCAGCCCTGAGGTCTGCAGGCCCCTGAATCTCTTGGGTCCTACAGGCACATCCTCTAGGAAGGCTCTGTCCCTTCAGGCACATCGTGGTTGGAATAATAAAGCATCACTCACGTTCCTATAACCCCATTGCCCACCTTGCATTTATTCCAAAGTCTGTCTTTACCTCAGCTTTGAAAATCTGCAACAGCCCTGCAGCTGGGAGAGAGTGTATCATTTGGCTTTTTGCCCAGAAAATAAGATGCTTCAAAAAGGTCATCAAAAAAAATCTCATGGGAGAAAAAAGGAAAAAAGAAAACCTTCTCTCTCAAGGTTAATTGAGTGGAAGGTGAACTTTCATCACATGCTGTCCCTTTGAGAAAGCTGCACACCCTTCAGGATGTGCAGTGGGTAATTCACAGGGGACATGGGCTGGGCTGCAGCTTATGAATGCTTTGTTCTCTAGAGCTAGTCCCCCATCCTTAGACTTTGGAGAGAGCGTCTCCACCATGGAAGAGCAGATAAGTGGGGTGCAGACATATTGCCGCTGTACAGAGGAGCTCAGGCCTCTAATGATGCTGAGCTGTGAGACTGAGCACCTGTCCCCAGGGAGATCTCACTCTTGTGGATGCAAGGAGACCCACAGCCCACTTGAAATGAATCCACACAGCAGTGTGTCTGGTGATACTGACTGCAGAGTCTAGATGCTTGGAGCTGGCTTTGGATGGCAGTGCTCTGAACTGTGAGAAGCCTGACTCATTTGTGGCTTTGTACTTCCTCTTCCTCTGCCTAGCCCTGTGGTTCTGAACTGGAGACAATCTAACCTCCCAGTCATTTGGCAATATCTGGGAACACTTTCAATGATTACAACTGGCAAGAGGATACTACTGGCATGGAGTATTTAGAGGCCAAGGAGCTACTAAACCCATAATGCATAGGTCAGTTCCTTGCAAGAAATAACAAAGACTCATCCAGCCCAACAGGCCATTAGTGCCAAAGCAGAGAAGCCCTGGCCTCGGACCAGCTCCACTGCCTCATCTGAATGACTTACTGTGTTCTCAGGTATTTTCTAAAAATGAGGTTCTCAGGGATCCCTTCAGGACCATTCTACATTAAAACAGCAGAAATCTACACAGTAAACAACCCACACATATCACTCCATCACTCTTCCCCCTACCTTACTTCAGTTTTGTAGAGCTCTTCCTGGCTGACATAAGTACATGTTTATCAGTGTTTTACTGTTTGTAACTGCTTTCCCATACTAGGATGCAGGTTCCACAAAAGCAGAGACATTGTCTCTTTTGTTCACTGTTGTATTCTGAATTAAAAGTGAGGGCATCAAAATATCCTATAAACATTTGTTCACTTAATGGCTAGATGTGAGAAAACGCACTAGAAGAATATGTGCTTAGCATGTACTAGGACCTGGGTTCAGTCCTCAGCACCCGGCCCCCTACATTGTTACTGTAATGAAAGAATGGATGTTAGTACCAAGAGCATAGTTACTCACTTGAAAAGGTATTGGGATTCTCGTGTAAAAAAATGAAAGTTGAGGATTAGATTGTTTCAGTCATTTGGTTTCCAACTCTAAGCTTTTTTAGTGCTATAACTCATCCTGGGAATTTTGGATGAAGAAGTGGGCAGTTTTCAGTACAGGCTTTCTGAACTTGTGAAGGCCAGGTATGTATGTTTAGGTCCTTATCTCATGAGAATATGGTGAGAGCAGCATCATTATTCACACAAAATGGCATGAGCCTCAGGGGCAGAATTGAGGGGTAACAAAATACTCAGGAATCAAGATAAGTATTTTTAATGCAATATTTTAAATGTGAAAATTAATGCAACAATTTTGTAATGGATGAATCATTAGGGTTTTATCTAATGACAAGATTAGTATTGCTGGTTTTCTATGTGCTCTGGGCTCTAATCTGGCCTAGTATGGAACTGCTATAGACCCTGTCTTTATTTAAATTTTTTTCTTCATGGATTTTTTTTTTTTTTGTCATTCTTGGGTTTGAACTCAGGGATTTATAAATGCTAGGCAAGTACTATACTACTGAGCTATGGAGTTTTTGGTATTAATTTTTATTTTTAAACAATATTACATTGAAGTCTTATTTCTCTTGAATACCAAGCTTTTTGTCACTTGTATTAAGCCAATTTTATGCCGGAGATAAGGTGATGCTTCACCTTAGAGGACTAGAAACCCTGGCATAAGGTAGTGCCACAGTGCAAGGGGCCTAAGAAGAAAAGAGAGCTTCGTTTTTTCCTGTATTTATTGCTCTGAAAGAGAAACAAGTTTAGAAGAAACTCTGGGAACAGCTAGTGGGAAACTTAGAATTTGAGAGATGGGTTTCCCAGGCAGATGAGCCTGGATGGATGGACCCAAATTTCCAAGTAAAAATGACGACTTGGGGCTAGTGTAAGCCCAGCCCTGAAAGGTTCTGGTGGCATCGTTGTCTCAGTGTGTTTATTAGTAGTGTTTCCCATTGCACCATTGCTAGGTGTGCAGGGTTGAAAGATAAACGCAAGGTCACCCTAGGTCAGGATGCAATGCAAGCAATTACACTATGGGACTCTACTGAGCACCACAAAGGAGAAAGACACCACATGCTGGAGTGCTAATCTCTGATGATCTCTGATGGGGCTGGCATCACCTTGGAGCTCAGCCATGCCCCCCAGCTCTTGTGCATGCTCTGGAGCCATTTTTCACACACCTGACCTTGCCCCTGTCTTGCCAACCTTAGCCCTTCAAGGCCTTGACTTATAACCTACTGCCAGCACCTTAATGAACAGTGCAATGTTGCTCTAGTCTACCGCTATGGAAAGAAAAACACAAATGACAAGAAAAGTGGTAAATGCACAAAATGTCATTTTTTAAAAAATCCTAATTTCTGAAGTATCAGTCTAAGTTCAGTATTTTTTATGTTGCACTTTTTGTTTTGACTCAAATGCAAATCATCAGAAATACCAAATCCTGACCTCATACACAAGCAAAACCTTTAGTACGTAGTACGTAAAAACAAGAGATGGGAAATCCTGATGCACAGTAAGATGATTAGCTATAGTGCACTTTTAAAAAATGCATTTGTTTTTGTCATCATTGTATTTTGGATTTTTAGTGTCTCAAGCCATAGCCAACATGTTTTATAGATACTGCTCCTTTTAACTTCAATGTCTGAAACTACTCTGATGGTAGATAGCATTTACCTCCATTTTAGAGATGAACAAACTGAGGACAATAGGGGATAAGTTGCTTATTGTCACTAGTTTTATAAATACAAGAGCTGGTGCTGAAACGTAGGCTTTTCTGAGTCTAAGCCCTTGGCTAAGCCTCTCCACTGTCCTGCCTCCTACACAAGGTCAAATCAGAAGCAGAGGCCGCGTCTGTCATGTGAACCTAGCTCCCTGTCATGAGGACAAGCACATAGACATCTTCCCCGTTGCCCTTATCCTTCTGGTGAGCATCTCCAGGTTCCTAAAACATTATGGTTAACTCAAGTGTGGCTTGCAGAATGGAAGGACAGATAAATCAGGAGGTGGTGACTCATGTAACCAGCAAGAAGAGCTTTTAGTATAGAATGTGATGGGAGTTGTGGTGCATGTCTAAAATCCTAACCCTGGGAAGCTGAGACAGGAGAATGACAAGTTCAGGTCCATCCTGGACAACTTAGGGACTTTAAGAGATCCTGTTTCGAAATAAAAGGTAAGGAAGGGCTGGGGATATAGCAAAGGCTTTGAGTTCATTTGCCAGTGTTGAAACAAGCAAACAGACAGACAGACAAAGAATGTATGTGGGTTTTTGAAATGTTTGTCACTGACTATTGATAGTTAACATTTCAAAGGAATTTAGATATCAGCTCATCCAAATGTCTTTGACATTGAATTGAAATGTAAAGAAATTCAAAGAAAAATGGTTCATTGGAACACAATTGTGATACAGACAAACTATCCCTAAAATGATAATATGAACATGAATAGAAAAGAGTGCATTAGTCTCAACTGGATTATTTACTTGTTTGACTTTATACTTAATTTTGAGAATAAATAAATCATATCCTATTCCTTTTTCTTTCTTTTCCCACCCTATCTCATCTTCAAATTCTAATTTAATTCTCAGTTTTCTAATGGTTGG
The DNA here is from genome assembly GCA_004027455.1 of Hydrochoerus hydrochaeris. Classification (NCBI taxonomy): domain Eukaryota; kingdom Metazoa; phylum Chordata; class Mammalia; order Rodentia; family Hydrochaeridae; genus Hydrochoerus; species Hydrochoerus hydrochaeris. Next base: position 95,523 of record PVLA01007573.1, on the reverse strand, counting down.
AATATTTTCTTTTCTCTTGAATATGTTTTCTTTAGTCTTGGTGTTGGATCATTGGATTGCTTCTGACAGCTTTGTTATTCCATACTGAATGTGTGAAGAGCACAGAGTGTCTTCCACTTCTTGGATCCCCAGGGCCTCCTCACTTAGGGACAGACTATGTGGCAAGTACTCTCAGGCCTTGGCCATTCTCCTTAGACCATCCACTGGCTCCAGCTAACGTGTAACTAGCAGTGTCTGCCTATCTGGGTCTGGAGTCTGTCTTTCAGCCTCAGCTAAGGAGGCCTTGCTATTTTTGTATGTGAGAGGGAAGTGTTGAGAGAATTAACCAGCCCTCCAATGACTAACACTTGGGAGCCAGTGTACAAGCCTCCCAGCTCCCTCCCACCTTGAAAGGGTTCTGAGTCCTATGTTTGGCACCGTTTATCGGAATTTCCCTGAAAGCTAGGCTCCAGTGATCCAAAGCAGTAGCTGGTTAAATGATGCATCCTTTATTCACTGCTTTTTTTCCCTCTATTACTTTATTCACTGCTTTTTTTCCCTCTATTACTTCTCATTCTTTCCTGGTGCTACCTACAATTCTCAATCAAATGGTTTGTACTCAAATCTTTATCTCAGGGTGAACTGCTGGGGGAACTCAAGCTAAGACAGGCACAGAGGAGAGAGTCAGCATAGATGTATCAAGTGGGTGATTAGATGGCCTGGCAGAATGCTATCTTACAGACTCAGGGATGTGTGCTCTCCATTCAGAGATCATGATGCTATCTCCTATATACTATCATGGAGCAAGGATGATGGGCAAGGGTCCCACCCCAAGTTCATCTGGCTCAGCTCACTATTCTGTATTTGTGATCTATTACTGACTTTGGTAAGTAGTGACGAGCCAAGGGGAATCCTGTCAGACCCCTATTACCCCTTTCCCATCCCTACTGCTAGCAGCTGTGTATAACTCTCAAACTGTGGTGTCTTCAGACTGATTACTTTCTGACAAGGTCAAGAAGAAATGTTGACCCTGGGTTATGACTCAAGCAAAGGCCCCTTCCCTTTGGAAACACAAAAAGAATGGAAAAATGCACAATAGCAAGATGTCTTCTAACAAGGCTGTGTCAAATTTATAGATAAATAAAATATCAAGGATCAAATGAAGCCAGATCAGCAGTTTGGATTTCTTTCTACCAAGATGCAAAGGTGCTGTCTGACTCCTTCTTGGACTGATTTCCGACTTTGTGATTCACAGCTGCAGCCAAGCAGAGCATGTCCAATAATGCTATTTGTTTTCCACTTTTTAAAAAAGGCTGGGGAAATATATAAATGGTTCATTGGATAAGGGGGCATTAGCAGACAGTCTGACCATAGTGAGACAGACAGATGGTTTGTGGGATGGCTGCCAGCTGGGTGTTTCCGTAAGTGATCGTGTATCTCCTCCCTGTGCCCGGCTTTTGGCTTGATTAAGAGGTCAGGAGGAGGCTGCCGCAGCACGAGGCCATAGCACACATGATGTACGGCCAACCTGTCGGTCGCCTAGAAACAGCTCTGGAAAGGGGCCCAAAGACAAATCAATTTAGAAGTCCTGCAAGTTTGGGCTGGTCGTGTTGGTTGTTATTAAAACATGAGGTTTGATTCTTTGGGTTTGTTTTCCCAAATGCCACTCAGCCCCTTTAACTTTGACCCCACATCAATTCTTTTCCTTTTTAATATGATGATGACTTTTGAGAAGTCACAATACCCTTAAGGTGAGATTCTGGGAAGTCAGTGAAGCAGACAGGCAGACCAGAGAAAGAAGGGCTCAAGGAAAACTGAGTGAGGTCTGCTTTGCCTGTCTTCACCTGGCTGAATCCTGGCTGTGTTCCCAGTCTGGGGATATGGAGAAAGAGAAGAATGCATCCTCCTTCCCTGGAAAGTAGAAGGTTTATGGGTAGCAAGCAGAGTATCCAAGTATGCAAAGAACCAGGAATGGACAATGTGAGTTTTTGAAATGGTGGGGGAAGTGGTCAGAGAGTGCTCTGAAGAGGAGATAGAACATAAGGGAGGTGGAGTTTACTCAGATAAAGAGATGGGATTTGCAGAAGGTCCCCTAACTGGCAGGATAACCTTAAAGCCACAACCTCTTTGCTTGTCTGAAGAAGATAGCATGTAGCCTTTTCCAGACACATGGCTCAGAAGAAAAAGAGTGAGCCAGACACTGTTGGACCAGTGAAGCACTGGCCTGATTGTAATGGACCTTGAGGCTTTGCCAGTTGGTCCGCAGTTAAACACCATTCCCATGCGATTCCCATGGCTGACCTGGATGACCTTTAGGTTGGCTGCCTGCTGGTCACTTTCTTCTCTGCTTATGTCCACTCCACAGTGGCATCTGCTCAGTGGCAGATTCTAGTTGATGATTCTAGACTGAAAATTCACCTACTCTTTTGATCAGAAACAAGACATTTGTTTTTCCCAACTACAAATCTATTTAGTAAATATTTATGGTGTACCTACTTTTAGCAAGGCACTGGGACAAGAATGTTGAAGGAACTAAAAATCTGCAAATACTGTCTCTTTCCTCAAAAAGCTTGTGTTCTCTTCATGGAGTGGAGTTAAAAATAAATATGTGAGCGACATGTGAATTAAAGAGCTATGAGCAATATGGTGGGACTTAGAAGAGAGAGCTTTTATTTCTGGATGGAGGGAGCAGGGTAGATTTCCTATGGAAGACTACATAAAAGTTGCTTCAAGTTGAAGGAAGGTCTAGGTCAGTGGTGGTGAAGCCATGGCATGTGTGCTGTAGTGAGCTGTTTGTATTATTGAAAGCTCTAAATTGTTTGCCATCACTGATCTAGGTTTTATTTAACCTTATGTGTTAAGTAGCAGTCAAGGACAGAAAATGATTACTATATTATTTTTTTCTCATAATATTTTATACTTTTTATTGCTATGAGCAATACAACAGAATGGATAAAGGTCATGTCAATTTTCAGAAAGTCAATCTTGGTTGACTGAGAACCCTTCTAGTTTATACATTAAATTAACAAAAAAATTCATAAATCTTTAAATTATTCCCAAACAATGAGTTATGTAGTCATCTTTATTATGGATAATGCTTTCAACATCTTTTCAGAAATTCTAAGGTGATAATGTTAGATCAACTATTTTTGAGCTGCAAGCAAATGATACACTAGCAGAGAAGTTATTAGCTTGAACTTAGAAGTTCCTCTATATTGCATCTACATCAACAAACACAAATTAACATTCAGAAAAAAGCCAAGGTACCCTTTCTTTCTAGAATGAAACAAGCCATGAAAGGAGGTGGGTGTGCCAAACATTAACCTATTGCTGAGGTACACTGATAACACACTGAATGATCACGGATAATCTATTAACACACTTGAGCCACACTCAGCCTTGCTTTGCAGGTAAACATGGTTTGTGATTATTTTACAACACTGTTAAGGTGCTGGGGGTTGTCCCTCATTTATTACTTGACTAATAAATACTTTAATTACACTTAATAAATAATGTAAGCAGGGCTCAGTGAAGTGGTAATTCTTTAAATTAATTATTAACTGCATGCAAAAGGCTGCACTGCCAGTACCACTAAAAGAAAATTCAGCCTTTAATCTAAAGTGATTATTCATTATCTGGTGTAAAGGCTCCATTTGCATATTATTAGGGAAATAAACTTTGGCCTCCTTGGCAATACAGATAGATCTCAAAATCCGTGCATTATGAATCTCCAAATACTAAAGCAATGATAAACAATATGTAATAAAGTCTCCAGTTTATAGCTTTATAACAGCTGTTTTTTGATTTTCTGAATATATTACAATGATAAAGTGACCAGTTAATGTATAAGCTCTCTGTGAAAGGTGGTACCTACAGATGGTCGACTGATAGGAAGCGGTAAATGTGCAAACTGCTCCGTTTCCCTTGAGATCAGAGCCATAAAATGATCTCAATAAGATATGAGAAGGAAACCTCTGCTTAACCCTTTTCTCTGCATCAACTCAAAGACTATGCTGCATTTAGTTGTTTTGTCTGTGTCTCTTTCTCCACTCCTGCCTGGACCTCCTTCCCCCTGGAAAGGGAAGGTGGAATATCTGGATATCCCGAGGTCACCATCTCTGGAAATTGCAGGGTCCTTGATTTTATCTTGGGGCAATGAGGCAAGGTTCCAGTCACAGGAGACAGAGGATCACTAAAACCAGCAAAGTAGTAAGATTCATACATCCCTGCCTTCTCTAGCTTGGTACTTTCTCCTTGGGTTGGGGCACCGCCAAGGGGAAGTAAAAAACCCTAGGAGTTCTTGGTGGAAAGCAAGAAATAAGATAACTTTTTTCCTGTATTCCAAACCATAAAATGCTGGAGTAAATTAGTGATCTGTAAAGGATTTATAGAGGAGTCAAGATCTCTCTTCTTCAGCTCCCTTTGGCACAAAATGTGGGTAAGGAGTGGAGTATGAGGGGTTGAGGTAGGGAAGGTAGGGAACCCTAAAAATGGTGATAGTCACAATGAAGCTGGAATGACCTCTGTTCCCATTTCCTATCTCATTTTATTCATCTCTCTGAAACACATTTTGAGACTATCTCTTTCAAGCAACGTGCAGGAACCCTCTGTTCATTCCAGCATTTGCCTACAGCATGGACCAGTCAACACTGCACTGATTTGTGTGAAGTGGGAAAGGGGGTTCCATTGAAATGAGTTGTTCCCTTCAAAGTGATCACTTTGGGACCTGGGACTTGTTTTACCAGTGATGCTATTGCTGCAAATATTGTTGGAAGACCAAATTGCTTTTTGTGTTTATATTTGTCAAGTCAAGCTGGTATAATAAAACATCACACAGTAGGTGATTTAAACAATACAGGTATTTCTCACAGAGGTAGGGGCCAGAAGTCTGAGACTAGGATGTCAGCATGGCTGGGTTCTATTGATGGCTCTGTTATGATTGCTACTTAACATGTTCCCCCCAGAGATCATTGTGTTGAAGGATTGGTAGGCTCCTTGGGAGGTGATTGGATCACAAGGGTTCTGGTTCTAACTCAGGGGGTTAATACAACAATGAATTCATAGCTCACTAAGATTATTAAGAGATGATGCCCAGTTGGGTGAAGTAAGTCACTTGCCATGTGGATTTGAAGGGTGCATTTTGTCCTTGGTCCCTTTCTTTCCAGTGCTTGTTTCTCTCTAACTTCTTGTACATCTAAAGTAAATATCTCTGCTTAACAGCCTGGTCCCTGTCATGATGATCTGCCTCATCACAAAACTAGAAACAATAAAGCCAATCTTCCAGGGACTGAAACCTCTGAAATCATGAGTCAAGATGAATCTTTTCTCCTTTAAATTATTTACACCAGGTATTTTGTCACAGCAATGAAACCTGACCAACACAAGTTTCTTCCTGGTTTGTAAGTAGCCACTTTCTATGTTCTCACTTGATAGAAGGAGAGAGAAGACCAGTCTTATATTCTTACAAATAAGCTAATCCCATCAGGGGGCTATTCTCTAATGGCCTCATCTGAAACTAGTCATTTCCCAAGAGCCCCATTTCCTAAAACTACCACTAGGGACTGGGGCTTCAGTGTAGGAAATTTGGGGGAACAAAACCATTTTATCCATAACAGTATTCTTATGAACATCTTCAGGAGGAGGAAAATCATGGAAATAATCATCATTCCTGGTGACAGAATAAGCCATATATGCAAGGATTTCCCTTTACATTATCTCATATTATCCCCATGGTAACACCAGGAAGCAAATATCATTAGCTCTTCACTACTGAGAACATTAAGATTCAGAAAAGTTAAGTAACTTGCTTAGGGATGTGTGAATAGTAAATTGCACAGTCTAACTTTGAACCCAGGGATTCCAACTTCAAGGCTTTAATGACGGTATATAGTGCTCTGTCCTTTGGAGGTAGGTTGATGTGTGGGAAATAACTAATGTGTTCCCCTTCTCATGTCACCATGGGGACATTTTCTAACATTTTCACCAGTCCAAAGGGAGTTCTGAGAGTGTTTCAGGCTCGCTGAAAGTCAGAGGGGATCATATTATAAAGGCAATTGTTTGCTCTGTATTTGAGGTACAGAAAGGGACTCTTCAATTTCCATTTAACCTAATCTTGTAGGTTACCAAGTGGCAACTAGTGTTCACACTTGTTATCTCATTCAATCTTCTCACCAGTCCTTTGAGTTGGCTAAGTACCACCATTGTCCTTGTTTTAAAAATGAAAAAAAAAAAAACAAACCCAAAACTTTTAGGTACAGAAAAGTGAGCAACCTCCCTCAATTTGCATAGCAAGGGAGGGAAGAACCCAGGATTCAGACATAAGTATCTTTGTTTTTTTTTAATCCCTAAGGGATAAACAGTTGTGTCTTTCATCATATTGTCTCTCATGTGCTATCAAAAATAATATCAATCTGACATGAAAAGCTAAAAATTTATCTGCACCTATTTTTCTTCTTACTTACAAGGTTCCCACTCATTCATTCACACATTCTCTCATTGTTCCACTCACTCACTGATTAACACATTTAACATATAATTTTGAAACACATTACTTGAGACTAACCATCACACTTGGTACTGGATATCTAATCTAAATTTACACAAGAAAATGGAATCAATGGGGTGTTAACCAAATTGGCAAAGTGGTTCAATTATATTGGGGCTGGTGAAGAATTTATGAGGGAGCTCCCTGCTCCTTAAGTCTCCAGAAGACTCCAAAAGAAATGCAGAGTCTGAAGTAGAACTGTAGACACCCAACCTTCTGAGAGCCTTGCCACTTGTGAAGAAATGACTGTGAGATTTCTGATTACAGCCATCAGGCAAAATAGAACCAAGAAAGCTGGCTCTGCAGTTTTGTCCTGCTTAATCAAATGTACTAATTTGTCATATTTGGTCATACTATTCAGGGAAAACACCTTTCCATACTTATGAGACAGGCATGAGCAAGCCTGGTGTGAGCTTCTGGTTAGATGGCAGCTTGCTGTCATTGGTCCCCTTTTTTAATGCAGGCATCTGATTCTTTTCTCTTTTTCCAAAAGCTAGTTCCAGACGCACAGCCAGAGCAGCAGGAGCACAGTCAAGATACCTGAGGACAGAATTATCCTTCACAACACTGCTCATTGGTAACATTTTCTTCTAACTGACTTGGAGGCTGGGCCTGTGCCAGCATCAGAGGTCAGTGTCAGAACCAGCAAGACCATAAGGGAAGGAGGTCCTGCCACTTGGCTCACACAGGAAGCCACCGTGGCCCACAGGGAAGGAATCCTGCCTATCCTTGTGACTTGTCCTCTGGCAGCATCTCGGCTTCTTCAGCCTGTGCAAAACTGGCTTTCTGTACATTATTGACAGATTTACAGAGGGTGAAACCTCTGTGCGTGATAGAGGCACATATGAAAAGCTGGTGAAAGTTATTCCACTGTTTTCCACTATCTCACCCTGAGCCGTTCAGCTTTTCTGAGTGGCCCACTCTCCAGGTTCCCAGGAATATTATATTGCTAAGCTGGCCCACTTTCTCTCTTCAGGGCCCGTGACTTCTTCCCTTTCAAGGGACTCTTGAAATTACTGCCCATTATTGTATTTAAATTAAGAAGCAGAATACATCATCCACTCTTTCAACCTTAGATCTGAACCACTGGCAACTAATATATTGCAGAAACTGTTTATTTAAATAAGAGAAGAATCTCAAGGTTAAACTTTAGGGAGTTTACAGTCAGGGCAAAGAAACTTTCCTAAATTATCTTAACAACATGCCCATATATAACCATACACCTGCCAGTACAATGGCTGGACTGTCCACATGGCTCACACAGCCTAATAACACTGTGTACACACACACACACACACACACACACACGCATGCACGAAAGTTGACTTGACTTTTTATTGGTACTATCTCCTCTGTGCTAAGTCCTGGTGCTCTATTCTCAGGAGCTAGTTTATTCCACTGTCCATTCTGCTGCCCAGATGTGTAGTGGTCCTGCCATTCTGTTCTGGGCTTTTGATTGAGTGGAGAAAAGAGAAGCCTCAGGGCAGTAAAACAGTCACCACTTTGGATGTGGTTCTATTACAAAACCATTTGACACTTGCGTCTCTCTTTAGGAGAGAACTTACAGACTGGTCCTTGATCTCTACATGATAGGTCCTCTTCTCAGCATTTCCCAAACTGAGAAATTATGTTAAACTACGTTTTGAAAAAGAGACCCTGTTTTTCAAACTTGTTAGGTCAAGGCATTGGTGTGAATGGGATGGACCCAAAGGGAGCCTGGTAGAAGAGATGAGGGCACATTTGTCCCCATGAAGGGACAAGCAGGAGATGAGGAAGCAGGGGAAGGTGGTTCTAAGCCAATGATTCAGTCCCAGGCATTAGGAAAAATCAGGAGACTAGAAATAAACAAGTCATTCAACACCAGATGAAAACATAACAGCACCAGCAAGATGGCCTTGATCAACCTCAGACAGGAAGCTCTTTATCCTATCTCCTTATTTTCCCAGATAAAGCAGAAATCAACATCCACCTTCTGGAGACCTAATGCCAGCCTGAGATCCAATGATGCAAACTGCTCATCATATTCAATTTCTTGTGGGTTACTATCTATGACTCTGACAATAGTAGTGACTTTTTTTCTTCACTGAATGATGCCTCTATGTCCTGGGTGGCTTCAATTGCTTTATCTTTGATGTAGGTTCTACTACATAATTTACAGATGACAAAGCAGAAGCTTCTACAGGTAAATTTGCCAAATGTCATGTATTCAGCAAGTGACAGTGCTGGCACTCTGGTTAGGTATATCTCATTATTAGAGTTATTTCTACAGTATAAGGCTGTGGTCTTCAGACCCTGTTCTCTGGTAGGTCTACTGTTCATGTTCCGGCTTCCCAGGTTCATCTGCTAATTGTTTATATGAACACGTAACCTGATATCCAGAGGACTCCTATTATTTCCAATGCCTGGATCAGTTCTGCTGGTGAGGAATAATAAGAAACCCAAGCTATACAACTTCTTGGTTGTGTGCTCATGGAGTGAGCACACACTCCATGTGGGTAAACTTGACTGAGTATCTGTGGATGAACTTGACTGAGGGTGAAGGTGGATGTTGAATGAAGAATTAGGGACATCTGTATGGGATTCGCTGCATATATTGGCAAAAGCCATAGATCTAGGCTTCTGGATTTGTGAAGGCTGTTGTGAAGAAAATAAAGAATTTAAAAGTAAAATTCCTTTAAAAAAGGGTTTGTATGTAAAATAGGCTGAGTTTCTTTGAGGAGGCCTATATATATTATTGGACTATGGAAGACCTAGCCATCCATTTTCATTAGTTTTATGACTTGACCAACTTTAACTTCCTGTGAACCATACTATTATGACTGGGCTTAAATAATGCCTCAACAATTGAGTTACATCAATCGTGGGCAATAAGCCTATTCTTGTGTTAGGGAGAGTTCTTGGTCATGAGAACAAAGAACAGAGTTTTCAAGGATTACTCTGTACAGGACACAGCCTGAGGTAGGCTGTATAAAGGGTGATCTGGCAGCCCCCGCTTTTCTCTGGAGTGGTCTCTTTCTTGGAATTCTCACACCAAGGTTTCTGTGCCTCCTTCATTCGCAACATAGTGCTAATGTGAACATGGTGCCATCTCCTTTCAGACTCTGAGTCAAGTGTAGGAAAATCACATTGTATATTATTCCTTATCACAGAATAGCAGAGACCAATCTATAATTATTTAGCTGATTATATGTGATCACTTACTTGCATCTTTTACTTACTGATCTGTAAATATCACAGAAGCAAGAAGCAGGTTGGTCCTATTCATTCCTAAATCCTCAGCGCCCACCATACTCCTAAGCACGTTGTAAAATTTCCACAAACAGGTATTTGTTTTCCAAAGAGTAAAACAAAAGCTAATATTCCAGGAAATACAGACCCATGAAAATTAGTGTAGGTTTTTAAATGAATACTTTGTGGAGCAGCAAATCACTTGTTCTAACACAAGGCAAGGACATTTAGGAATCTGACAAGCCAATTGGGTGCCTTTCTCTGGGTTACAGTGCCAGGCTTAGCACTGTCTTCCTCTGAGGGAGAAGGGGCTTCAGCTAATGTAGGGGTTACATGGAGTCACTGGGAAAACTAAAAACAATACTGTGCAGAAGAAGCTCCTCAGCACCCGATGTGGAAGCTAACAAGCTCCATGAGTGTTGCCCGTGGTGCTCCGTCCAATTCTCAGCCAGGAGCCCACTGACAGAGGGTTATCCTCTCTGGGTCAGAACTTGGTCTTCCTGTCCATTTTTCTGCCATGGGAAAGATGTAAGTTTTTGATTTAAACTTTCCTGCTATATCATCAGGATATTTTTACTCCTAGTTTCCAATCTGAGAGGCAGGATTCATTCATATTTTGTTTGCATGGCAAATGTAAATGGCATTGTTTAGGCTCTGACAGGATAGGTTTGTTTTAAGCAGTTGCTTTGGTTGTTAAAAAATCTTCTTAAACAGTCAGTTGTATACAAAGATCTCTCACTCATTTGGTTTTGCTCTCTTTTCTTTGCACATAAAGGCATGGACATGTGCATGCACGCATGCACACACACACATACACACACATTCACACACAGCCTTTTAAAAAATAACTGTCCATGAACTCTCAAACAAGTTTGCATATGCAAATATAGGTAACAAGAGGTGAATTTTTGTAGTTACAGAATCCAAAGTTTTTTTTTTTTGTGTGTGTGTTTTCAGACAAGCTTATGGTTAACATCAGTAGACAGGAACATCCTTTCCCATCCCACCTCACCCCTGGCCACCTGCTTAAACCAGTTGTGCAGAAAGATACTGATACACTGCTTACTTTCAGAGGAATGATGCTGAAAGTTATTTAAGTGATTTTTACATAATCAAATTCAATAGATATACACTGGGCACCTACCATGTTCAAAGAACTTATTTCATTTTGTACTCACTGGAAGACTTCATTTTTGTTTTACCATGCCCTTGAGGGCACTAGATTGCTGTTTACTTTAGTAGTTACCAGGCCTGACACATTCCCCTGTATAGAGTAAGTGCTCTGTAAGTGTTTAACTGGATGTAATACTGCAGATAGAAGGGCATGAGGGAGTCAGAGAGTGAGGGTATTGATTGATAAGCCGTTTCCCAGACCCCTGGGAGGCAGAAAATTATCACATACATTACAAATATGTATTTTATTCCAAATGTGAATGTGAATCTTCCATTTTGGAATTATTATCTGCCAAGAAGTTAAGCATTCTTTCAAGTCTCAGTTTCTTCATCAATAAAATGGAAAACAATGATTGATTCTGAGGACTAAGAGGTTGATGATTGTGTCTGACATGGGGGGTATTCTTTGTGATGACAGCAACTTGCTACTGGTATGGTTGAGGGGTGGTAGCCATAATTCCTTTGTGATTAACTTCCAGTAAAGACTGGTGCATGTGGGAAACAGACAGGAGCCACATGAGACAGAGACAGCTTGGGGCTGCAGCAGATGTGCCAGCTCCCTAATGGGAGGCTTGAATGGATGGAACTCCTTCCACTGTTTCTGTGATGGTAAGAGTGGCTAGATCTTGGAGAGGAGCTCATCTGACCAGAAGGAAGAGGGAAAAGGAACTTAGCTTCTTTGTCTGGCAGCCCTATTCTCTCTTCTGTTCCTTTGGGGACTGGAGATAATCAGTGTCTTAATCCTCTTCTAGGAGCTTTGTGTGGATTTTGGAGTCTCACTGCAGCTCCCAAAGACCATGTTTAGAGGGCATTAAGAATAAGAGAACAAAAGAGGAAAAGGAAGGGCAAAGCAGAGGTGTGTGTGTGTGTGTGTGTGTGTGTATGTGTGTGTGTGTGTGTGCGCGCATGCTTGTGCAGGCACTACAGGTGGAAGGCAGGAAAGGAGGAAGCACTTATTTGTAAGAGCATTTGTGGTCTCCTTTCAGTCCATCATGGAATCCTGAGCAGATGATCAATGTACTTTGGGAGATAAAGAATTTCAAGTGTGCCTTCCCCTTTGCATTTACATGGTAGATTCCTAAAATCAAGTTTCCTCTCCCTTGCATCCATCTTTTGCTGTGACTATGTACCTTTTGGTACTACCATAGATTTGCTTTTGGCTTTTCCAAAGTGAAATATCCAGCATCTTTCCTCAGCTTCTGGTCCCACTGACACCACTATTTTGCTTTAATTAACCAATTACTGGAGTTATCCAACCTATTTATTCAGGCAATCAGACTTTAAATGCATGGATTTATCACCACCTCAAATCACCTGTCACTAGGATGGAACAAAACTAGAAAGATAACTGAGAGCTGAGAGAGATTTAAATCCACACACTTTTTAAATCAGTTCATTATTTTCAAGAATCCTATCTATGAGAAGACAGAATTTGAGGTGGGGCTCTTACAAAGGGGGATGTTTCCAGAAGGTGAGTGCTTGAAGACTGTACAGAATGCTTTTGTTTCTGTTCCTAGAGGGCTGGGCCCCCCTGACTTTGCCCTAAGATCCCTCCTCTCCATCTCTCCCCTCAGCAGAGAGAGCAGTGCCATCCTCTACCTTGCTGAGAGCTTCAAATGGCTTGGGGGTCACCAGTGGATGGAGAAAGGAGGCTGCAGATCAGGCTCCTACTGGAAAGGCTCCTGCTTTGTGTTGTCACTTAGAGTAAAATCATTTTATTTACCTGGTTGCCCCGAATGTGTTTGAAGACAGACTACTTTTTTCAGCATACACAAACTGATTCCTTTTGGTTACTCGTCACTCACAGTTCTGGGAGTTTTACTCCAATTTATTAACTGGTTTACTTGAACTATGGTACCCCAGATTTAATGCAAAATTTCTAATGTGTTATGTTTAGTGAAGAGCAATCCTTTGCCTCTCTGTGCACAGAATTAAAATAATAGAGTCCCAGTACTTTTGAAGCTCCTCTTGCCAGCCATATGCTGCTGTTTAACCACACCTCTATCATGTGCTTCTTTGTGAATTCTTAAATAAATCTAATGTAGGAATTTAGAATTAGTTTTATTGATGCTTTTGTTGTGAGGTTTTAGAAATCTAAACAATTTATTTTAATCTCATAAAATGTAAATGCAGCAAAAAATCGAGTATTTATTTATTTATTTATTTATTGGAGATGGAGTCTCACTATATACTCCAGGCTGGCCTTGAACTCACAAGGATGCTCCTGTGATGCTGGGATTACCTCAGCCTCCTGGATGCTGGGATTACAGGTGTGTAGAAAGCCATCAGTCCTAGTTTTAAGCATTAAGTCACTCTTATCAACCATGGAAACCAGTTTGAAGTACAACATATTTCCCAATTTATTTATTGATTTACTGATTTCTGTATTCTCATTGGAGTTATTAAAATATTGCCCATAATAGAGTTGATACAGAGCCCTGTGATAAGCCACTATCAATTACTTAATGGGTTGCTCTCACTTCATTAGTCAGTATTTTGCAGTATTTTTGCCCAAGTTGAAGGCTAGCTCTTGAGCTAGAAGGTCCCAGGAGCTCAACCAGTGCTGATAGTCTTAGTATAAAGATAAGAACAGATTAATCTTGCCAAAATTGTTTTTGTACAATTTCAATTCAAAAGGAAATTTAACTGACTGCACCCCATATCCACATCTTGACCATTTGTGATTTTTGGTTGTGTCAAAGAACTCATTATTCATACAGTAATTTCTCAACAACACACTGGAAAATAACAGATGCAAATGACCTACTTGGTTTATTTTCTCCAACATAATTTAAAAGATTCTTACTCTTTTGCCATTGAGTTTGGCTAATGTCTTCACACTAGTATATTTTTACCTGGGAATTTTGTCAAAGCAAGCTTATCTGTGAAATGTTGAAGAATCAGTCTCATCTCCACATGGCAGCATGTGGAAATCAAAAGTATTTCTGGTAAGATTTATTGCAGCACCTTCCAGAAGACTCTAACTCCAGGGAGGACCAGATTGCAGAGAATGCATATTAAAGTTTCTTTCCATATCTATGGGGCCCAGGTGGAGGGGACAAATGGATTCGTACCTGACTGCAAAATGTGATATATTATTATAAACAGAGTCTTGAATTATAGAAAATACTAGTTAGCATAATTACATTACCATATTTTTATATGGAGATTATTATTCAAATACCAAACAGGCAATCTTCCATTGGAAAAAACCAATAAACACTCTCAATCTCGACTTCCACTGTTATGTATGTCATAGCACAAAACAATTTTAAAGTTTAAAACCCATTACATTACAAGAGCTATTCACTTCAAGTAGGTGGCAATTTGCCTCTTTTTTTATCCCACGTTTTGATAGCTATTCACCTCTATCAATTCTTATCTTGCCCATTCTTCAGAAACCAATTGCAGTTTAAAAAGTACCCATCCATTTCTGATTGAAATCTTCACATGCTGGTTTTTTAAACTATTTTTCAATCTCTTAATAAAATAGATTGCCTCCAGGCTGCCAGTTAGTAAACCCGCTAACAATACAGCAATTCCAAAGGCCACCCTGGCTTTTGGGTTTTTCTTGCATTTGGTTCTGTCCAAGAAACATGATTTCCATTGGTTCTATCTACATGTGCAAAATAGTTTAATGGATTAAAATTGTTTAAAATTGTACAAACTATCAACAATAAAGCTCTGCAAGCATGCTGGATTAAATTCAGTTAAACTGCCATCCTTTTATTTCATGAAATATAAAAGAGGCTTTATAAATCTTTCCTTGACTTGTTAACAATTTTTTTTTAACCAGTGTGGATATGGGAGAGTTGCAACCTGAAAAGTCTTTCCACGGCCTGGAGGACCACATCTGTTTGCGAGAAGGACTTTTGACCCATCAGTCTTGGAACAAATACTTCTTAAGGGCCCTTTTTGTGGCTGGCCATGAATCAATTAAAGGACAGATAGGTGCAGTATTTAACCTTAAATTGCATACCTTAGAGACAGAATAATGTGAGGCAACTTATGAAGTCCAAGGGAAGGGATTCAGATCATGGGATAGTCTGCTGTCCAGAGATAAAAGAACTAAGGGGTTGAAGGAATAGTCTACAAAACCTGGAAGGTCCCACAGAGACTGGGGAGAGAGGGGCAGGATCTGTTAGGTGGAGAAGAGTGTGATTCAGGAACCAGAGATACAGATTATAAACTTGGAGTGAACCAAAGGAAGTGAGAAGTTTGTCATACTGATCCCTACTTTCACTCCCATCATCCATCTTTCCTGTCTCATAGGAATAAAAGCAACACCTCCTTTTCTTTAAACTCTGGTTATCTTTTATGCTCCCTATAGATTACCAGCCTGCCTGTTCCATTGCCTTGGTCTCATCATTACCTAGGGTATGAATGTCTTATAACATTAAAAACATCCATGTCATCTTGGTTTAAATGATATAAATTTAAACTTTTTCATAGGTACAAATAAAGAAATCAGGAATTTAAGATAATGCATTCCAAAAAGCTTATTGGTTTTATATCAAAGGCTGGGTATTAAATATTCTCACCCTTCTTGATCCTTTTTAACCTAGTGTAGGTACAAGCTGGAGAAGCATGAGAGAACAAGGTACCAACAAGAATAGCATGGGATCCTTTGATTTTCACAGTTAAAGAGAGAACAAATCTATTTGGAGATTTAGAGAAGGTTGAAAGTATTTGAGATGAATCTGAACAGAACTCCAGTGACATAAGAAGTAGTACCAAGAATCAGCAAATGTGATCATATCAAATTAAAAAGCTTCTGCACAACAAAGGAAACAACCAATGGAACCAAGAGACAACCTACAGAAACAGAAAAAAACTTGCCAGCTATTCTTCACAAAGAGGATGAACATCTAGAATACATAATAAACTAAAAACAAGATTACCCCTCCAAAGAAAAGAACCAGTCAGGAAATGGGCAACTGAAATGAATAGACACTTCCTAGCAGAGGAAGTACAAGTGCCCAATAAATCCATGAAAATTTGGTTTTCTCTCGTCATTAGAAAAATGCAAATTAAAATAACACTCATATTCCAGAAAGAATGGCTATCATCAAGAGGACAAATAATAGTAAATATTGTTGAAGTTATGAGGAAAAAGGAACACTTTTACATTGTTGATAGGAATGTAATCTAGTACAATCACTATGGAAATCAGTATGGATATTTCTCAAAAAACTAAAACTAGAAATTCCACTTAATCCAGATAGTCCCTTTCTAGGCATCTTTCTGAAAGAATTAAAATCATTATATGTCAGTTGTATGTGCATGCCTATGGTTATAGTAGCACAATTTATAGTAGTTAAATCTTTAAATCAGCCTATATGTCTATCATCAGATAAATGAAAAATAGAAAAAAAGTGGTATTTATACACAACGGAATGCTACTTTGACATGAAGAAGGACAAGCTTGATGCATTTGTAGGTAAATGGATGCACTTTGAAGCCATAATGTTAAATAAAATAACACAAGCTTAAATATCACATGGTCTTTCCAAATGAGAAATCCAAAATATAAACAAAAAGTAAAATAAAAGACAGATAATAAGAAGTAGGGATATTTTTTCAAATGAGAAGGGCATCAAAAGATGGAGGGAAGGAGAAGGAGAGGGGATAAAGGGAATAAAAACAATAATTGAGGGTTAAAATGAAAATAGAGCTTTTGCAATAGAAAGCAGACCAAGAGATGAAAGGAGTGAGGAGGGCTAGGAGGGATATGGGAGGGAAATAAGATAACTAAGATGTGATATATACATGTACTGACTCCCCACAATATATGTAATCATTATATACTGCAAACACATGCTAATAAAAATGACTAAGTCATTTACATTCAGCATAAAAGAGTTCTAGGGAGATGAGGAAAAGTAGAGACACTAACATGGGCATAGGCAAGTTGAGACTGCATCCAAGGAAAAGCAAGTAGTTCTGTGTGGCTTCCAGGATTGCTAATAGGATTTTATTAATGATAAAATATTATTATTGTATGCTCTGTCTTACAGGCAGCACATACATCCTGTGCAGGCACTGTTTCATTTAACCCTTACATTAGCACTGATCCCCTTGGAAAACATGAGGAAACTGAGATTTAGGTAAGTTAAGGGTCTTCCCTACAGTCTCTCAGCTAGTAAATGTTAGGGCCAGGTCTTTGTCTATCTAACCCATATTGAGGAGGATGCAGTTTAGGGGAGGTGAAAATTTATTTTGAGGAGATAAAAGAGCAATGTTAGAGGGACCTGCCCACAGAGAGTGAGGGGAGAATTAACAGGAGTTGGAGGAAGAGAGGGGAAGAGACTGGTAAGAAAATCTGCTGCAGCAATAAAAGAGATACCTTGGGCTCTCATTTATCTTTTTTTTTTTAAATTATGCAATAACAACAACCAAAAAAAGTGTGAAAGGTATTCATTTGCTAATATGTGGGAATCAAAATCCTAGACATACTTTCCTTTGAAGTTGGGTTTGATGACTTACGATCAGCTCAGCAGAAGCTTGGTTG
This sequence comes from Hydrochoerus hydrochaeris, assembly GCA_004027455.1. Lineage (NCBI taxonomy): Eukaryota > Metazoa > Chordata > Mammalia > Rodentia > Hydrochaeridae > Hydrochoerus > Hydrochoerus hydrochaeris. The sequence goes on along the minus strand of PVLA01007573.1, from coordinate 78,088 downwards.
AGGCTCTCTCTCTCTCTCTCTCTCTCTCTCTCTCTCTCTCTCTCTTTCTCTCTTTCTGTGTGTGTGTGTGTGTGTTCCTCAAATTCCACTTTAGATTAGATGTCTCCCACCAGGCTGTACTGAACCTTCATGAGACCCTGTACTGGGATCTTGCTGGCCAGAGATAATGCAGGTCTATGCAGGTGATAATGCAGGAATTATGAACACCTCCCTTCCAGGACCACATTCAGGTTAAAAGGTGAGGACTGGGAGTGAAAGACAAACTGGAGTTGGTGATTTCTCTTGGCTCTGTCTCCCCTAGGTCACTCTGGCTGTGTTGCAGCCCTGATGGCAGGTACTTTGACTGCTTGGTTAGGATGTTCTACTTAGTGCACCGACTGATTTGCAGTGATCTCTACTGTGGGCAAGAGTTTGATTAAGGACTGAGTATTCTATGCTACTTGCTAATTAATCACCCCTTTATTCTTCTAGCTAGTTTCTTTGGAGGATGATTGCACAAATGACAATTCCCCAAAAGCTGTACTAGAAGCTTCATTCAAACAGTCACCTGCCTCCACCTGCCCCTGTGGCCTTATCATCCTGCACAGGAGCGTTTCATCATTTTCATTCCTTCATTGCCATGCAGAATGCTGCACCGGGAGGGTGCCGTGCTGGGAGTGTTGTTATTCTTTCTAACGCTGCTATTTTTATTATAAAAGGTGAAGAATAGTAGGAGGTTAATGGCTGCTTAGAATAAAAACAAATAGTGACTAAGAACAAATATTCAAACGAGGCATTGTCTTGCTGACGGAATGATATTCAACAGCAAAGTGCCTGCTCAGTTTTTCTCTCCCTCTTTGACTACATAAACCAGGCGTTGTGTATACTCAGCGGCTGGCATTGTACTGCATTCCACTGTCAGGTAACCTAACAAAAGAAGCTCTGTTGGAGGAACAAGAAGCCTCTAAGGGCCACAGGTTCTTACTAGGGCTGTTACACTTCCCCTTCCCAACATCTCACTTCCCACTGCCTTTATTTTTGCTGAATGGCTCATCTCACATTGAATTCCCTGGCCACTTGCAAAATCCAGTCCTTGCACTGAGGGTGCATGCTCATGGAAGGCCAGAAGCTTTGGGCCTTATTCCCTGTCCTGTGGTCCCTGTTTCTGCCCTGCAGTGCACAGCACACACATTACCATACCCATGACTGACTTCCAGTTTCTGCCTGTGCTACCCCTTCAGGCTGAAGCAGAGACTTACCTGCCAGCCTCCCAGATCGATGCCTAAGCCCCTCTGAGTCCTGTGCTTTATTAGGTGATTACCAATGGAAAAGAGAAAAGAGACCTGACATTATTTAGGTGCATAGTATGTGCTATACGAGGAGAGACATTATCTTTTTAACTTTTTTTTGATAATCTGACAAGGTAAGTGCTGTTATCTTTAGCTCAGCATAAAGAAGCAAAGACACAGAAAGGTTTAGTAAATTACTCAAGGTCACAGAGTGAATAAGGGGATGAGGATTTGTTCATTAATCCAAAACCACACAATATTCATTCCATTACGAGGCATATATTTTTTTTATGTAGCATCTTCATTCTTTCAAAATACACTGTTGCCAAAAGTCTCCACAGAATGTAATGGTCACTCTCAAACTTTAGCACAAGGACACTAGACAGAGAGCTATCTCTTCTGCCATTACAGCGTGAAACCTTGCCTAATTACAAGTCCAAATGAAACATTATATGATTGCTTCTAAGTAAAAAGGTTAGGAATCTAAGATGGATATTTAAGATTTTCTGTATCCTCTCTATCCTCCAAATACTTCTTTTTCAGTGACTGGACCCTAAACTCCCTCCCTGATAGTTTCCTTCTCCGCATCCTGCTCATTCAGCACAGGCTCATTCAGGACAAGGGCTCATACCACGCGTCAGCTCCACTGACCCACAAATCTCGCTGCAGGCAGGAGGCAGAATCCCTTTTTGCCGTGCTGGAAGCTCCCCACTCTGTAAGCCCTCTGTGTCTGGACTCCACTCTGCTTCCAACCTGCCTTCTCATGCTTCTCTATCTCTCTCCTTGGGATCATAGTCCCTTCTCCCGAGGGAGGCATTCCAATTATTCCAATCCACACTGATCTCACCCTTCGCAGAAACCCTTAGTTAGTGCCACATGAGTTATCACAGTAGTCTTCTCATTTCCCTTGTGTATGTTTTGTTTATTCAACTTGATTTATAGCCAGCAGGGTAGAAGCCATGTCTTATGTTTTTCTCTAACCCCTCATAGCAAATGTCCAACAAATACAACTACTAAAAGAGAAATGTAGAAATAAAACACTGAATTAGTAATTTGGATACTTGTGTTTTGTTCCAACTCTGCTACTAATCAGCCATATGATACTAGGCAAATTCCTTAGCTCTCAAAATCTACTTTCCCTATCTATAAAAAATGATATTTGAGCAATGCTTGAGCAAAAGGTTCTAAGACCTTTTCCAAAGTTGTGACTATGCTTTAGTGAACTGATTAAGCATTTGAAAAGAGGAAGTTTCAGAGAAAAACTCACTTCAAACATGAATTGCCTAGCATGTAGTTGCCTGAGAATGTAGACAGAGTGTGAAATATATGAATAGAGAAGCAAAGGATAGCAAGTCAGTTAATTAAGGCTGATTACTGAGCTTCCTTAATGCCTTAAAAAATAATTGGGCCAAAGCAACTTGCTCTTCCTTAAGTGAATGCTTCTGACTTTTCAGGGGGTAACTAAAAGAGCTTTAATATAGAAGATCAGGTACTTTCTGTTCCTCTACCACAGCTCTTCTTGGGACCCAAGTACAATGGTAGGTACTCGCCCTGCTGAGATCTGCAATTCTGCAACTCTGGGGGGCCACAGAGGGAGATTTGCAGATGCTTCAGGGATAATTTGGTTTGGAGGATTGAACTCAATCACTTCTATCTTTATTTCCTTTGCACTATTTTCAAGGACTAGCCTCTGTGAGGTTGATGCATACAGAAAAATATGCATTAATTCTATTTGAAGATTAGCTATGTTGGAGAGGGCTCTTTGATTCTAAATGGGAGTCCTGGGAGCTACCTGCTGCCCACATTAGATAGGTTTGACCAGAGGGAAATGTATGAAGGGCTAGGTTTCCTCTCTTCAAGTTTCCAACTGCACAGTCTGGAACCCCTTAAGTGAAGACAGGAAGTGGTCTACTCTCAGCCCACGAACATTCTTCTACTTGCAGAAACCCACCTTTCCAAGAACACTGCACAGAGTGACTCTCTCTGCTTAGCCGTGGCCAGCCTTTGGTCCAAGAAAGGTCCCTGCCAGGAGTGTAGGCTTCTGGGTCTCTTGGCTTGATGGATTTAGCTTTTAAAAATGTTTTCATGAGATAATTATTTTTCTTTTTACACAAATTAAGATGTATAATGTAATTCTTTTACAAGGTAATTTTGAATTTGATGCTATGTTGGGAACATCGCTTCAGGACAATGAATGCAGAATTAATATCATTGCTCGTCTTTTTTTTCATCTGATGCATCACTTCATTCTTGGTCAGGGCCAATGTGCCTCCAAATATATAACTGAGTAAGCTCTTCCTTGGTCCCTTTGCCTTCTCCTGCCTGATTAATAATGTACCACTTGGTACTAAGTTATTTCAGTCAGGTAGGCTGTCTTGAAGGCTGGCTTCTGTACACATGAATTCTTCCCACGAAAGCGACAGATACCCATCTTTTCCCAGAAACCTAAAATCAAGGGTGTAGAGCTCACTGAGAACCATCCTTCAGTCACCTTGAATGAGTCTGGAGAAGGAGAATTTCTATGTGTTTCATGTTTATTAACTAGAACCCAGTTGGAAGTTTTATTTAATTTTTCTGCTTTTGACTTGGGATGGGATGTTTTGTGAGTGAAGTCTTAGGAATTGGTCCATTCTGTTATTAAACCTGCTTTTGCTTTCAGGTTGCCTTCTTACCCAGATCAACCATATCATCTTGCCATGGTCCCCTCTTTCTGGCTCTGAGATTACAACCCATGTCTCAGGACTAACTTAGAGCATGTTTATCTGAGGGACCTCTCTCCTGTGACCTCCAGTCCTCAGGAATTCCCCAGTCCAGAACTGCTGTGGTGTTTGCTGCTTTATATTCTTGCCAACACCTACTCTCTTTTACCCTTCCAAAACCATGTACATTTTCCCCGTTACAATTCTACAAAGAGGGTTTTTTTAAATATTAAAGTTATGGTCTGTGGTTGCCATTTTACAGCTTCTTAAACATGGATCATTTCTATCCAACAGCCCAAAGAAGTGACACCATGTCCTTGAAAAGTGTTGTTTTATTTGAGTTGGATATAATACTGCTAAAATATGTGCACTCCCCAAGGAATGGCTGTTCGTGAGTTTTCCCTGTAAATGTCTAGCTTCCATCTTTAATTCTCAGTCCAGTGCTCCTTGAGTTGAATGACACAACTTCTAGAAGTAACACAGGTGCAGTGGTTGGGTAATTTACATAACCCCCCCCCAGGATTCTGTCTTAGGAAGGTGAGTTTTTTACATGAAATGAATGTCCTCCAATCTAGATAGACTTACTAAACACAGTGAACTCTTTTTCGTTGAATATGGTGTTGTATATTTTTCAGTACTCTTTCATACATATTGTATATTGTCTCCTACTTTCACTATACCCCATGGAAAAGATAGGGCTGTTATTTTAATCTGCTTTTGACAGATGAGGAAAAGGAAGCCCAGAAAGAACTTGCGCATCCCTGAGAGGACATGGTTGGAAGCCGAGCTAGAATCAGACACCATACCTCTGGCTTGAACTGTCCTTTTGACAATACTCATAATGGTGCTCTGATACCCATCTGTCTCTTCACATCTGAACTTCTAAAACATAATAACATTTCTAATCTTATATAATTCTCACAAGAGTCCTTGGAGAAAGCCCTCAGGGGAGTTATATGAGTCATTATTTCAAATGCACAGGAAAACAGAGACTTAAAGAGATTTTCCTGGATACACATGAATCAATGAATGAGGTGGGACAGGACTCGGACCTGGTCCCAGACCCTCCAAGGGGCACTTTGACACCTTTCTGCACACACCCCATGTGATTTAATCATTCATCTTCCTGTTGCCTATAATTTTAAGTAGAAAGTATGGGTGTCAACAGCAAATTCAGGGTGGTCTTCAAAGGGAACACTGTCACTCAGATAAACCCATTGCTTGGCACCAAGTGACACACAGGTGTGCAAATGGTGTGGTCCCATGGAAAGAATGGGGGTGGGAGCATGTGGGCACTGAGCCAGGGTGAGAACCAAGCCTCCTAAATTCCAGACTTTTTTGTCACACTGCACTAATAGGAGAAGTCAACAGCTTTTCTCTTGAAGAAAAATAAAGTGGATGTAGGATCAGGGGCTTGGTTTCTACTGTGACAAATATAAAAAAAAATCACTTCCACATTCTTGTAGTGAAAGGGGAGGCTGGGGTGTCCACTTTCCTTCTACTTATGTCTCTCAGCAGGTATTTTGGAATGACTTGGCCATTATTAAGTAAGTAAAATGACCCACGGTCTCAACTCAGCCAATAAAAATATTTCCCTAGCTCTGTGTTAGAGAAAAAAATGAATACATTTGGCATCTTAGGAGGTGAAAGGAGAAGGTTGCAATGTAGTCATTCCCTGAGGGAGGATAGCAGATGCCTCCATTTCCTGTTGCTGTGATGGTGGTCCAGAATCTGCAAAGAAGGTGCTACCTCGCTCAGGCATGTATGACCAGTGCAAGTTCCCTGCATCAGAGCTGGGACCCTGTCACAGTACCCTGCTTCCCTTAGAAAATGTCCAGTTTTGCTCAAGGCCTGTATTCCATTGATATATTATATATATATATATATTCATATTTCGTTCAGCTCTGCTTTGTGTTTATCAGCACTAAAGCAAGGGTGTGTTGCACTTGGGAGTCAACCTTTAAACCCACAGACATATGTTATGTGACCAGCTAATGCAAGGCATGGTGAGCGGCAGAAAGAGGGAAAGAGTCTTCTGTCTTCAGGGAACTTTAGTTGAAAAGTTGCAATTACACACTCGGAAGTCGGCTAGCCATGGGAGGCTCATAAAGATAATGAGGCTCTCAGTGAAAAGTAGAAAGCTTGCCTGTGGTAGCCCAGAAAAGCCAGAGGTTATGAGGGGTGAGGTGGCCTGAGAAGGACCAGAAGAAGAGAGTAGACTTTAGTCGGAGTTTAACTGGTGATGCTGAGGAATAAGAGGAAGACAGGATCACAGGCAAAAAGAGAAGTATGGAGTGGGAACACAGGGAGGGTTAACTTCGCTCACTTTCCTGGGCACATATGTCCCTTTGTGTCCTGGGAGTTGCTGTCTCTTCACCGCAAAGGAACTACTACGCAAGGGGGTGTGAATAGCTCTTGACAAACTTGCCCCCATTTTTAGAGGCCCAAAGAACCTCGATGAATGATGGGAAGGGCCATTTCTCAAGTGAGGCAGAGTGCTATGGAGTTTTTCAGACAAATGAAATCCTCTCTCTTGCTTTCAAATACACAAGGGTTATGCTATTTACCCATAACAAAGAATTTAAAAGAAATGTGAAAACTAGGATTAATTTGAGGATCTGCAGAAGGTTAATGCGATGTTTGTAAACTAGAAAGCACTGAAAAATTTGCTAATACCTGTGTACTTTGGGACCTCACAAAGGGAGCAAATTCCAGATTTTGTGTTTTTATAAAATATTTATAAAAACTTTTGGTGAATGTATTTTGTGTATCATTACAAGTAGAAAGAATCTCAGTGAAACTGAGTTTATGTCTTCTTCAAGGTCAGATATTTGACAGGCAGAGTGAGAACCAAGCCTCCTAAATTAGTGCAATGTGACTTTTTTTTGTCACATTGCACTAATAGGAGAAGTCAACAGCTTTTCTCTTGAAGAAAAATAAAGTGGATGTAGGGTCAGGGGCTTGGTTTCTACTGTGACAAATATATATATATATAAAATCACTTCCACATTCTTGTAGTAAAACAGGAGGCTGGGATGTCCACTTTCCTTCTACAGTCACAACTGTCTCTAAGGGATGGCTATCCAGCCTCTGTTCTTGGGACTCCCTTTGCCCTGGATGTTCTGGTGACCCACTGGGGTACAATTTTAGCAGAGACCTAGCCAATGACACAACTTTAGGGAGGAGAAAGCTGTAGAACTGTGGAGTTTAGAAGCTGGAGAGGAGATGGTCCTGGGAGTTTGGATAGCATTCATATGAGTTATACCTATTTCAAATCAAATGTGAAACCACATCTGGTACCATTATCAATCTTTATTGTTGCCTTTGCAAGTCTTCAAAAATTGTTACAGATCTAAGTCATTAATTCTGGGGCTAGACACCCATCTTAAAGCAAAAATGGGTAATGGAGGACCAGTATTTGATGGGCCATTACTATTTTCCTGCTCATTTTTTTCCATGTCATGTTTGAAAGTTCTTTTGAGAACTTTTATTTGCCCTTTAAAAATCATACTTACACAAAGGGAGTGGATACACAGTCAGGACACTCTGAGATCAGACTTGCCGTTGTCACTGAGTAGTAGTAGTGTGTGTGAAAGATGTGTCAGGTGGATCTTGGGTACTCAATGAGAGATGTTGAGTGAATCAGAAACTCAGGGAAAATCACTTAATTTCTCTGATCTTTGATTTCGGTTTCCTCATCATTAAAACAGGATCGACAAGATTTCTACAGGATAAAAATGTTTCCTTCCACTCTTCTCTCCAATTCCCCTTTCCCTTTGAACAATTACTTCCTATTTCACAACATCTGTTATACATTTTGGCTCTTATTTACACTTTCAGTTTCTTGTACCAGGGAGACAATATGATATTTACACGTGTGTGTGTGTGGTTTATTTCACTAAGAGTATGGTCTCAAGGCCCATCCATTTAGCTAGAAATGTCTCATTTGTCCTAAAAATGAAGTAATTTCTAAACATGCTTTAAAAATAAAAAGTTCTGGAGAAATACAAGTGGTTGCTATAGAAAAATGAGTTGGAAAAGACCTGTGACTAGGACCTGGGAAACTTTGGTTCTTTTCCAATCCATAAAAGATAAATCTTGGGAAGTCTCTTCTTACCCTCCTCGAGCCTCAGTTATCTCATTTGTGAACATGTGATAATAGAATCTGTTCACTTCACAGGGTGTTTTGAAAGTAATGTAGATGGTTATAAATTGCTCCTCTCTGATGAGCAATGAAAATAAATTATGAATGTCCAACTTTTTGTGCCTGTGCTCAGTTGCAAGTTTGGAAACAGTTTCCCTTGAGAGAGTGAAGACTTCCTGGGGAGCCCCTGGGCCTGCTGACTTTACCCCCTTTCTTCCTGCCTCTAGTTGTCTACACCATGTGTTTCCCATTAGCGTCTCCTTAGCATTCCCCTTCTGCTTATGTTCCTTAGAATGATTATTCACCATCTCCCAAACGCAAAGACTTCATATATCCCAGGTTGTTAGAGCTGGATGAGAGATTCTGAGTCTACAAAAGCAACCTTTTTATACCCTAGAATATAAAGGCTCATAAAGGTCAATTTGGTAGCAAAGTCAGAATCAGATCTCAGGTCCAAGTTAAGCACTTTTTCATTGTGCTCCATTTTAGGCCTTTAAAACATTGTACTGTCGAATCCTGTTTTATTACAGGAAATCTTAACTGCCCAAGGAGTAGCTTGGATTCATAACTGATACTGTTAGGAAACTCTTTGCCTTCCTCTCCACTACCCATCCAAGTATTGTCTCCAGAAGCCAGCCCCAAGAGTGACACTGGTTAGCATGTCTCAAACATGGTAGGGAACTGCTACATCTCCCATCTCCAGTTATTATTTTTCAGAAAACCAATCAGTAAAGAGATGAACAGAAGAAGGGAAAAACTTCATATCAACTCAGTAAAGCTTGAGCAAAATGATGTAGACTGACATGGCAAATAAAAAAAAGGAGCCCTTGAGCATGGGTGCTGAGGATGAAAAGGTGGCCCAATTACCAAGGCTTCTCCTCACACTGGTTTCTCCACTTAAAACATCAAGTTAGAATTGCTATGTGGTCTGTACATAGATGTTTCTACCTAGGACAGTAGGATAGATATGTTGGATGTTGTATTTTTGAAGTATTTTGCAACAAATTATTCTTATGATTTTTGACTGTTGGAAATCTTGTTTTCTACCCCAGAGATTGTCTTTGTGTGAGTGATACTGATTGATTACACCTTATATTCCAGTTTCATTTTCTTCATTCATGAAATGGGTGCAATAGTCTAGACACTCGTGAAAGAATCCTCCAGTTACAATATTCTGCTGCACCTGCTCATCTTGTAATACATTCTGTTATTAAATATGAAAGCAATTGAAAATGTTAGTGCATCCCCTGCCCCAGGTGCCTTGGAGGCACCTCCACACAATTGCTCCTGAGCACACTGCTTTCCTAAGCAGGGCTGTGAACCCACTGTCAGCGGTCACAGATTGCCCTGTCTTTCATCTCCCGTTTGCTGACAATCCACACCTCCACCTTTTAGAAGGACATGGTAACACAGCATCTGGATTGTAAAATTGCTCATAAAACAGTGTGGATTGTGGGAAGTCTGGGTCCCTGAAGGACAGTGCTGGACTATCTTGAGCCTGAGTTGAAAACAAATAAAGAGCTATTGGAAATCATCTTTTCCCCAGAGACTAGAGAATAAAAATATATTGAAAAACTATCACCATTTTTTTCCAATGGAAAAATGAGCAAGATATTTAAACACTGTGTGACACAGTGGAGTGTGAGTCCTAGTGGAGGCCTCCTGTCCTTAAGGAGGGAGAAATGTAAGGTAATGGGATGAGTAGAAAATTTTGGAGTGGGGAGCAAAGAAAGGTAGAAATGGGGAACTGGAGGAGCCATACTGAGTGTACAAGAAGTAAACATAATACAAACCAGATCTAGATCAGGTCCATGATTATTCAAAAGTCCTAATTAGCACTTGTCTGAATGGAGACCCAGAAAGGAAAGACAGACAAGGAGTCTCCTTCCCTGACAAAAAAGGGAAGAATGACACTGCTACTCTCTTTCACTGTGTTTCACTTCAGGCCTTTTAAACATTGTACTTTCCAACTGCATTTTATTACCGGAAATCCCATCCGCCCAGAGTCCAACCAGGATTTATAACTGATAGTGTTATGGAAATTTTTGCTTTCTCTCCTTGTACCCATCTCACAAATGGCACCCACTTAGCTTAACTTTGTATTCTTCACTTCCTTATTCACACTGGTTTTCCTTCCCAAAATTTCATACTATGTATATGGCACCATCTATTATTTCTAACATTGCCTACACTCAAATTTTCAAGGCTGTCTCATAGCCTTGTCTTTCTTCTTCTTACTTCTCCTTCTTATGGCTCCAAAATCTAGTTGTCATTATTATTGTTGTTGCTTTTCTTTAGGAAATCTCTGTAGTCAGAGACTCTACCTTTGTCAGGACTTTCCCCCTTTTCATTTCCAAACCACTCAAACACTAGCATCACTTGGACTGGCCCTGGTTCCAGCTTCTCCACATTTGAATCTGCCCAGTCTTCTCTTGTGAAGTTGATAGTCCTCAAATACCCCAGTACCCATGTTCCTTCCCTGTTCAGAATCCTGCCAGTTTCCAATGGTAATCAAAAGTGCGGGATTTTCTTGATCTACTTGTCCTGAGAGATCACATTTCCATTTTCTCTTCTCCACATTCTCCTTGTTATCCCATAAATACTCCCATGTTCTCTCATTCATTCTCACTTTCATGGTGTAACCTCTGATCTATTGGATATTTCATACTCAATCAAAGTCAAAGTGAACCTACATTCTGCCAAGAGGCCCACCCTATCTACTGAGAGCTGATGATACTTAATGCCTGGGCATTGTATTCAGCATTATATTAGAGGCTGACCTGCATCATTACTCTAGAATTTGGGATCACACATAAGTCCTTGAGGTCTTCCTCAAGCCTCTCCTGCTTTCTTGATGAGAACATCGGACTCACTGATAATCTGTGATTGTCTGATCAGATTCATGACTGGCGCAGTTATTTGTGCAAGTTTGATAATACAAAGATCAGTTGTTTTAATGCACATTTTAAGGAAATGCAAATTGAGCAAAAATATTGAGCATGACACATGACCTTAACCAATGACCATTTTAAACTGATGCTGTCCATTCCATTTTTAAGACATTCTAATGACTCTTTGAGGCTAGCATAGTCCCCTTTAGGAGGTTTGTGCATTTTATTTCTACCTGGTGGGCTGTGTGCTTTCCAAGAATCAATTGTGTTTGCTCTCAAATCTTTTAATGCTGGTTGTATTTATAATTTATGTAATATATTTAAATATTATGCAAAACTGTGAAATATGAATGCAAAGAGGGTTTTTGTTTTTATAACAACTAAGTTGATTGCCATGGAAAGTCAGTAAATGAGAAGTTGACAAAAAAGAATCAATTTTGAATTGAGTGTGTGTGGCAACTCTAAAGGATTGCCATAAATCATGAGGGTCTTGATGAATTCTGCATTTAGATAGCTCAGAAAATATCATTTTAGGATCTTGACTCACTTAAAAGAAACTGGAACTAGATAATGCAAACAATATACTCAAAATGATTCTGAGGAAATGATAATGCAGTTATTTAAAAATTAACCAATCGTTTTTTCTCTTAAATGATGTACATTTAGTTATGTACTTTTATGAACATATTTTCAGTACATAATGATTTAATTTACTGTGGGGAATTGGTTTGTGTACATAGCACATCTTAATTCTTTTTTATTCCTTTTCCCTCCATCCATGCTCCCTCCATCTCTGATCCCCTTCCCATTTGAAAAAGCTCTATTTCCATTTTTAATTTTTCAAATCCTTTTCCTTTCCACCCAACTGACAAATAAAATTACACATATAAGTTTAGGCTAAACTTAAAATTTTAGTGTCTTGCATATTTAAAATAATTTGATCACCATTTCTCATTAGTAACCGTTATTCTAGATTGTGTCAAAGAAATTCTTCACTAAGTACCACTCAACTCCAATATGGCTAGAGAAATTTCTAGTTTTTGAGAAGAAATGGAGTGGTCCCTTTTTGAATACTAGAACTCACACATCCACACTTAAGGTACAAAGATATAGCATTTCTCTGGCATCTAGCTTTGAAGCTGTTCCTCTCCTATGGGTCCTGGAGTCTTCATCGTGCATACCCAGTACATTTCTCTCCCTCATTGAAACAAGGTGTCTTGTATGATCAATAGCATATGCCAGAAGTGATGATGTGGGCCTTACAAGACTAGGACTTGGTGTCTTTACTGACACAATCTGGAGGGAGCCAGCTATAGTGTTGGGTGGATACTCCAAAATTCAGGTGGAGAGACCAGGTGTTGAAGAATAGAAACACATGTGTTCAAAAGTCAGCACCACGTTGGCAGCCATGTGAATGAATCAGCTTGGAAATGTGTCCTCTGCCTCAGTCCAGTCTCCAAATGACTGTAGCCCTTGCTGACATCTGATTGCACCTCATGAGGGACCCCAAACAAGAACTACATTTTCAAGCTGTTCTTGAATTTATGACCCACAGAAAACATGAGAAATATCAAATTATCACTGATACTTTAAATACATATATTTTGAAATAATTTTCTATGCAGGTTTATATCACACAGAATTTCTTAAACAAAAGTACTCATAAGCAGGGGAGCATGACATGATTTATATATATTTAGAATTCATGGCAAGAAGAATGATCATACTACTAAAAGTATAGAGGATTCATTGTTTCATGGATTTTGTAAAATGCAAAAAGGAGGCAAGATGGGAAATATCACTCTGAACAGCTTGTAGAACCCCAACAAAAACCAAACCAAATTTGCTCAAAAATTTGTTGGACAAAAGTAAGCAAGAGTGAAGTACCACTAGTACCATTTACTTTTTTTTTTTTTTGAGACAGGGTCTCACTATACAGTTCAGGTGGCTTTTAATTCACTATGTAGCCCACACTGGCCTCGAACTCATGAGCAGTTCTCCTGCCTCAGCCTCCCAAGAGCTGGAATTACAGGCTGAGCCACCATACTAGACTCTCTTCACATTTAAATCTCACCTATACAACAACCACAGGAAGCCATGGAGACCTCCGGGGATCATCCAGGTCAAGGTATATTTGGTGGGTTCACAATTCAATGAAGATTCTCCACAAAACAATGATGTGTACTTTTGTTTTTCCTCTGGTAAGTGCCCAAGAGTGGAACTAAGGTCTCCACCACTGCTTATTTCACAGCACCTAATAGTGTTCTGGAATTTCCAAGGAACATACTCTATAGGTGACGAAATAATGAGTTACTATGTTCCCACCATTGCTAGTGTTTTTGCTTTTCCAAAACTGAACTTCCACTGTCCTATATATACATTTATTTCAAAGGGAGAACACACACACACACACAGAGCAGAAAAATGACATGAGGTATGTGTGCTAGTTCCCTGAAAACTTCATCCGAAGTGTTCCTATGTAGCTATATTTCATCTCCAAATCCAATCATTTAGCTTCATTTGATTGAATTGATTGCAGGTCTTTCTCATAAAAGAGAGTTTTAGAAATTGGTTAAGTTGATGACACACCAGAAGATATGACTTGGTGGGCACTTTAAAATGTCCTTTCCTCTTTCAATCAATTCTTGGAAAAAAAAATTCTTTACTGATTTCTGAACTTTCCACAGAGATTCAATGTTTATTTATTATTTTACATAACTATTCTTAGGAGAGGTCACACATAAGACATGATTATGATCAACAATAATGATGATGGAAAGTCTGTAAGAAATAAGAATCAGGACTTAGGTAATGCAAAAAGAAGAGATGAAAGAGAGAGAGAGTCATCAAAAAGGGTGTTAAGATGTCCCTTTAGACAACCCCCTCCCCCTGGAAGTTTGGTGAATTTACTCATTTGAGCCCATACTTAGTAGAATTTTATGAGGCATCTCTTCAGTGACCAGAAATCCTCTTTATTGAATAACCACAATCCTGATATTTTTTAACCCCCCAACCCCCAGCTCTAGCGTAATTGCCTGTGACAGAGAGCCAGCTGTATCCATGTGATATAATTATTTTCTTTCTAGGACCCATCCTGCAGGTTGTATATGTGCACACAAGCAGCACATGCACACATATCCACTTGCATGCTGTGTAGGCACCGGACCTCACTGATCCTTTACACCCTGCTCATTTTCACTTCTGAGATGGTACATCAGAGGCATGTTGAGATTTCTTAGTGTGTATTAAGACATAGATCTATAGGAAAGAAATTAACCTAAAAAACCATTCAAATGATCAAATGTCATGTAAAGGTAATTTGAGAGAAAAAAACTCTGCTAGTTTTGATGGCAGTTTAAAATATCTTTTATTGCAATAAATAATAGGCTAGTTAAAAATGCTCATTTTACTTATATCCTGTTAATGAGTTCTGTATGCCATTCTCAAATCCTCATCTTTATCCTATTAAGCTTTTTCAATAATAATGACAATAACAATAACAACAATTGTAGATAACAAAGAGCAAAGATCACTGGAAAGTTTTCTTCCCCCAAAGAGCAATTTTTGAATGGCTGCATTCTGTGTCTTGAATGCATTATGGTTAATTTCAGATTCCGAGGATGATTAACTCTGACTGGTGGAATAAAAGGCCATGACCAATTATTATTCAGAAAAATCCTGCTGTTTAGCCAAAGAGCGTACAGTGCAATCCAGTCCTTGATGTTCCTGTGATAAACGCTCACATGACAAGGTTATTTGGTGTAGAGCAGCCAGAGTGGTTGCTATGGCAACCTGTTCACAATGCTCATAAATCTGAGGTGTAGTTATCCTTGCTGTGTATGCAAAAAAGGGGGGGGGGCGAAGAAACCTACAAAGCCAACTCAAGCAGTTTAATTTACAGCAGTGCCTCAAAAAAAAAGAGAAAAATAATAGGCAAATGAATTCTAAGATAATAGACCACTCCATATTATATTCTTCACAATACAGGCACTTAGAACTCAAATGCCTCTTCAAAGCCAAAAAGACTTTTTAGATAATCATTATGGTAGAGAATATAGGTCATCATTAGCACTAGGAGTGACAAAAATAAAAGAGGCGGTTAGAAACCTGAGTTTGCCGGAATCAATTGTTTTCCCTTGGCACAGTTAGCAATGCAAACAGCTGTTGACAGCACATCAGGACAGGTACATTCGATGGGAACAAATGGCTTTTTTAGTTGCTGCTTCCTAGAAATGATGGGCTATAAATCTAAGGGGCCAAAGGTCAAACAGACAATGATGAAATATCCCCACAGACCCAGTATCGGGTGGTTCAATGTTAAGATCGTTCTGATATGGTCTCTGCCTCGATTTCAGCTCCACTCAAGCCCCATTAGAAATAAGGGCAGCCTATTAAACCAGCAGGTAGAAAGGCTTTTCTCATCTTGGGTATAAGCTCTCTGGCCACCTGGCTCTTTGACCCCCTATGGCTTATTTCAACCATTATCAGTTTTCTAAATAAAAATTGGGGAAGAGTTGTACTCTTTGAAGAGGCAATTCTTTAACACTTGGAAATGTGTGAGAAATAGGCTCTGTCGTTACCTAGAATGACAGAAAATTCTAACATGATGATGGGCTAGTTCAAATTAAGACTAGTATTTAACTTATGACACCTAACAGTAGAGATGGCTCAATTAGATATCTCTGATGGGCAAATTCAGTATGTGATCACATACCAGAATACATACGTGTAATGGGGCACTCCAAAGACTGCAAGAAACAGCATATTTGTTTGTGCAACACTGGAAATGCTCAGTTAACGAAAATTGAAGAGAATAATGAAAGAAACACATCCTTTACTCCTGATAACCACTAGATGAGAACTTTTCTAAGGGTAAGGATGAGATCTTTGGTGGCAAGCCTATGGCACACGTGCTGGAGCAGGCCAATTCACCCCAGCATGCCGGCCAATTAGCCTCAGCATCATAAATCCAAACAGCCGAGTATTCAGGTTTAATTACAGTGTTGGCACTTTGTGATAAATAAGTGGCTTTGGAGTGGCAGTTTGGGTACTTGGTGTCCAAAAGATTTGCCATCACTGTACCAGGTTAGGAAGTATCCTGAGGAAGACATATTGGACAGCTACCTACTGGGTTTACTTCAGGGTCAGCAAGGGAGTATTCATGCCTCTATTTGATTATAGAAGTACTGATTTTCTCCTAACAGAACCCCCATTTTGCACCACACACAGGCCTCTGGTCTTCACATACAGAAGACCTACTCAGTGTCACATCGTCTTCTTTCTCACCATGCTGCTAGAATATCTATATGGCTTGTCATTCATGTAATGTTTATTTGTATGATCCCACACAATCATCATAAAGCATTCAAGAAATATGCGCTATCATTATCTTGTTCATAGATGAGGAAACTGTGGCTTAAAGTGAAGTTAAATGCTTTGTATAACCTTATAATTTGTAATACTTTTCTTAAGCAAAAGGAAGAAAAAAGTACCATACTGGAATCCTAGGACTTGAGTCTTAGTCCAGTTAGGGGAAAAGAGAAAGGAAGTTGAAGAATGCCAGGGTGTTAGCATTCAAACATGCTAGTTTCACCATGGGCATGCATTTGACAGAATCAGTCTTATTAGCCTTTTTACCACATTGCAATATAACTATGTAAGCAATTCTACACCTCTATAAGCTCAGCCAATAGACCACTGGCAGAAAATGTTTCCGTTTTAGTGGGTGGAAATGGTTGAATTTCTTATTACAAAATTGTTTTGTGAAACCTCTTATTACTCATTCTCTATAGATAAATTTAGATGACAAAAGCCACTGTGTATAATTATCTTTTTCCCAGAATCTTAATCTCCTTTAGGGTGGGCACAATCCTATTTATCTTTATGTTCTTCCTATGACTAGCAAAGGTATTGCTGGAAAACAGCAACAAAACAAACAAACAAACAAATAAAAAACTAATATGCAAACTCCTAAATAACTGACATCCTGAGGATGGTTTTTGGTTTTGAGAAATCAGATTCAATGAAAAAAATACTGATGTTGGGACTTATCTTGAAAAATTGGAAAATCTAGTGACACTGGTCCCAAATTCTTGTGAGGATCTGAGTAGCCTCTAATCCCTTCAAATGGAGTTTGTCTCTCTGTTCCACCTGCTCAGCTCCACTTAGTTATATCACATGGTGCCACCTGCTCACTTGACATTGGGAACCCTACAATAAATAGGAGAAGGTCAAGATCTTCTGACTCAGAAGTCTGACAGAATTCTTCCAGCATTTCAGGCCTGGCCATCTTGATCCAGTCTTGTGTAGTAGCACCTGCTCGTGGTCATGCATGCTCACACCTTCCGTCCTGCTTGGATGTGTTTCATCTTATTCTGCACACTCAGAGAGATCAGGTCTTTGTGGAAAGGAAATTTAAATGAATTTAGGAGAAGTAAATAATTCTCCTTGGGGTGAAATTCTGGTTTAGTATTCTCAAGCCCAGATATAGAAGTAAGAGAATGACAAAAGCAGGTATCTGAGCCTCATGTCCTCGTGACAATTTTCACTTTCAACTGAGAACATGGGTCCCACTGATGGACCCAAAGGTGACATTTAAGAGTAGAAAACTGGAGACTTAAAGTATTCTGTTTTCAGGTCTTGTTATGTTTTAGTTACATTTTTTGTTGCTGAGACAAGATACCTGACACTCAAAGTTAAAGGAGGAAAGATTTATTGTAGCTTACTGATTGTAGAGGTTTCCGATCATAGTTGATTGGCTCTAAGGCAGGGTGTATGACCAAGGGACATTGTAGAGGAGAAACAGTTCACGGTTAGCAGAGAGCAGCAAAGCAGAAGGGCAGCAAGCAATGAATAGCAAGTTACAATGGTAGCCCTCTATCTGTTCCGTATATTCTATCCAGGCTATCTGCCTTAGGGCAGATAGCACTCACCTCTAGGGTGGATTTTCCCATCATCTACACCCAAAACTATGCCAAGTCAATCACCGAACTAAATTAGTAATCACATGACCTTGATTCCAGCATCACACACTTTAACTCTAGTCACCTCTGAAATGCCCCACCTATGACCACATGACTTTGGGGTGCATTTATACACAAACCATAACAATTTGCTGCTAATTTCTTCATTATTAGCTCAAACAGTTAAGAAATAAAAAGCACAGAATATGGGGAATGAATATACCTAATGCCTGTATACTGATGCACAGAGATAAAATATTGTTCTGTATGGAAAAAGGCCCAAAATTAATGCAATCTTGAAAAATCTCTTAGCAAGGTTGCTACCCAAAGGAAAAGATTTTGTCCTTACTTCACATTCTGCATTCAACTGTGTACTATCTTATACCAGGCAAGGTTGAAAGCAAGGGGAGATGTAACAGTGATCACCTCCACCAACAAAGTGGCTGGCATCTGTTCTCAGGGCACACAGTTCTGTAGAGGAGGCAGACACCTATCAATATGTGTGAGATGGGAGGAGGAAAGAGTCCATTGGAGTAATCTAGACTGAGTCTTGGTTGGTAATGCATGACTTATGAAGAAGGAGCATATCATCAGGAAAAGCTTCCTGGAAAAGCTGGTCTTTGAGGATCCTGATTCCATCATTTCTATGTGATCAAAACTGCCTGTTCTAATTTTTAATTTATAGTGAATGTTGTGGATTCCTGCACCAGGGCTTCCTACCCAGACAATGTACTAACTGTTTCTCATCTCTTGGCTCAAGCATCTTGTCTTTTCAGTGGACTTCACAGACACTCTCTATCCACTCCAGGCTGAGTTGTTTTCACTGGTTTCCCTGTATTTCTCTATCAGGCCGTCACATACTGTGGTAATTGCAAAGTGAGGACTTGTCATTTGTATTGTCTGTGCACCAGAATCTGGAACCTAGTGTGGCCTAGGTGAAGATTGCTGCAGAGTAGATGATGGTGTATGAGGGATACAGATGACATGCTTTGCAGTGTGGGTGGTTTGCAAACTGAATCATGTGCTATGGTGAAATGTACTTTACGTTCATGAAATTCACAATGACACCCCATTCCTTTACTTGCTTCTGTTGTGCAATTTCCTTAATTAAGGTTTTTAATACAGTGAAGTTTTGTTTCTAAGGCTTAGTCTTTTGTGTCCTAAGACTGAGCAGACTAGTTTTCATTTGTCTTAATAAAAGCCAAAGCACTCGTTTAAATTAGCAACTTCTGGTGAGATTAACAAGCTAAGTAGAAAAGCACTGGATAAATTTGCTAATTATGCTCCTCCGTAGTCAGTGTCTAGTGCTTAATTATACACACCCATATATTCAGCCCTCATTATTTGCCGTAGTTATTTTTTTAATAATGTTGCTGCAAACACTGAATTAGTGAATACTCAACCATTGATTGTAGGGGAAATATAGAGTGAGGTTACTGGGAGCCTTTGGTTACATTTTTGTCAACTAATTAATACTCAATTTTGTTTTATGGGCATTTCTGTTTAAAGATACCTTAACAAATGTATAGTTTTCACTTTAACTCTGAACTCACTGCCAATAGAATTGTAACTCAGGTCTGAATCAAGCTTGTCTAACATCTAAAATTTTCTCTCTCTGTAAGATACATCACAGTCTTCTTAAGCTTAGGAATACTAGATAGTACTTTTTCATTGCACTTAGAGCCATTTTTATTAGCAAAATCATCAATGAACAGCACAAAAATACATAATAGGTTGCACAAAACTGGCTATAAAAGATACTTGTTTGTAATAGATAAACCAAAGCATGAGGGCAGAGTGTTGCTTTATTTGACCTGAAATGGAAATGTACAGATCAGGTGACTCAAAATTCTTACCACTTGCACACATCTTGCACACATCTGTGAATCAGTGTAAAAACACTAAAGCATTGAAGTGGGGGGTTACAAAGAAATTTTAGTGAGTAGGCTTGTACATAAATATAAGATCCTTGAACACCATGGATTAAACGTACATAGAATATATAGATTTAATTACATGGCATATTTCTCAGTGTAGTACTTCATAGTAATTGCCCAATAAATACTTTCTAAATGAATAAGCCATATTATTTAATACAGTAAAAAATAAAGCATTTTGCATGAGAGAGCATTCCTGTATATCATGTAATGTAATACAGTATTGCTCATTTAATAGTGAAATTGTACTGAACATAATTTAATCTTCTGATTACATGCCTCATAGACCCATTAAAGACTATCTGAATGACCTGTTCATGAAAGTTTACAAATTTCACTTAGTATTAAATAAGTTCTAAAACCCTGATTGCACAGGAAATATTACAAAGAATCAACAACTGGGGTCTCACCCTCTTAAAAAGCTTTTGTACAGCAAAAGAAACCACAACAGAGTGAAGAGACAACCCACAGAGTAGGGAAAATTTTTTGCCAGCCATTCTTCAGACAAAGGACTGTTATCTGGAATAAATAAGATTTAAAAAAATCAGACCCTAAAATTTAAAGACCTAACCCAAAAATGGGTATCTGAAATGAATACACACTTGTCAGGTAAACAAAATAGCAAATAAATATATGAAAAAATGCTCAACATCACCAGACCTTCAAAAGATGCAAATTAAAGCAATTCTGAGATTCTATTTCATTCCAGAAAAACTGGCTATTATCAAGAAATCAACCAATAACAAATGCTGGTGGGGCTTTGAGGAAAAAGAAGCCCTTACCCATTGTTGGTGATAGTGTAGAATGATGCAACCACTACACATCGGTGGGGAGATTCCTCAAAAAACTAAAACTAGAGGTCTACTTGACCAAGATATTCCCCTTTTGGTTATCATCCCAAAAGACTTAAAAGCATCATACCAGAGTGATATGTGCATGTGCATGTTTACAGTAGCACAATTTGTAATAGTTTTACCTTGGAAAGAGCCCAAATGCCCATCGACAGATAAATGCATAAAGAAGATGCTTTAAAAAAAATACAATAGAGTACTACTGTGCCATAAAGAAGGCTAACCATGAGACATTTCTGGCAAATGGATGCATCTTGAGACCTTACTCTTAAATTAAATAA
Organism: Hydrochoerus hydrochaeris; assembly: GCA_004027455.1. NCBI lineage: Eukaryota > Metazoa > Chordata > Mammalia > Rodentia > Hydrochaeridae > Hydrochoerus > Hydrochoerus hydrochaeris. Next base: position 57,055 of record PVLA01007573.1, on the reverse strand, counting down.
ATTGGACACATACATTTAAATATTGCATTGTTTCTCTGCTGTGGGGAACCGAAAGGGTAAATAAGGACTAAAATGTATAACAGATATTGGGAAATAGGAAGAAAATGTTCAAATAGGAGGGAAAAGAAGGAGGAAAAGGAAAGGAAGGAAGGGAAAAGGAAAAAAGAATAGGAAAAAATGAAAACAATGTTTCTGTAAATAAGAGGGGAAGAGGGATTAAAGTGGGGGAGGGGACTGAGGAAAAAAGAAGAATCAAGGTATAATATGTACAGAAACAAATTCTCTATGATAAATCAGATCATTATATAGATCTAAAGTATACCCATAAAATTAATTTTAAAATGTTAAATTCTCCAGAATATATAGTTCATGCTGATTACAGGGAAAAAAGAACAAATAACTCTTCACTTGATCCTTTTGTTGTTTTCATTTTTAGCTAAAGAGAATCCTGACAATGCTTCTCTGTAAATGGGATGCGTGGTAGGAAGGAAACTCCCTTTTCGAAACTCAGTGATTTGGGTCATAATAGGGTTTAGTAAAATTTGGTTGAGTGAAGATATATGATACCAAAAACCTTGGTAATGAAATTCACCATATATTTAGGAAAACAAATTCCAGGGTGCGCATTAAGGTAGGGGGAGGAGAAAGAGACATGAGTGGAGAGACAGTGGAGCAGCTATAGACACACGAACAAAATTATTAGAATCAACTGTTCCAAGCTCTGGGTGACTGCAATAAAAATACGAGATCCCACATTCATCACAATTTTGCCTATCATGTAAAGTATCTCATTTGAGTCTCAGAGTTACTCTTTGCACGTCTACATTTTAAAAATGAAGAGCTGGAAAACCAGTTATGTCAGTTGACCTCTAGAGCCTTATTTTTAGCAGAAGGGTAGAAGGTGAGACTTGTGAACACAAGTCCAGAACTCTTCTTTTACTTCTTGGCAGCTTATCATGGGATGGAGCTCTATGCCAAACATTTGATGAGCAGAAACCAACAGCTCTATGAATAACCTAAATACCTGGGACATTTGCACACTCAACTTGGCTAAATTCACAGAGTCAAAGTACAGTTTAAATAAAAGAACTCTTTGGGACTATATCATATACCCCCTCATTTTTCAGATAAGGAAATCCAGGTCAGAGAGGCAAAGTGATTTACATAGACACACAGCAGTTAACACTAGAGTGCGGTCTTGAACTTATGCCTTCAAATTCTGGATCTTCTTTCAGCTAGCCATATGCTATTCCTACTCCTATCACCCCCACCCCCACGCCCACTTACACTGCTTCATGATTTTGAATTTTCACGGTGGAGTTTCAAGCACATGGTGTGAAGAAATCCTCTCTGTGGTCCACAGATAAAAATTTCAGACTTCCCTGCTGTATTAATTAATGGCCTCATTAATCCACATTTAACTGTTCAATTAAATGTTTAATGTAACGCTTAGAGGTGCCATCAATTACCATGTGAGTAGCAACTCTTTGAGATCCCAGACTGGAAGCTGCTATGTACACGTGCAAAACTGCTGTCATTTGGACATACTGTTTTATCTCATGGTGTTCTATTCAGCAAAGTTGTGTTACAGCTCTGGCTTAACTCAGGTGGATTAAATCACTGCTTTGGAGAAGAATGGAATTAAATGCTTTGCTGTAATGACTCATATCCTCACAAGTACAACTCATTAATTGTAGGTGCTACATGACATGAATGTGCTATGGGATGGTAAATATAACATTTGAATGCTTTTCTTTCCTAAAATTACCCCAGAGAGAGAGGGAGAAAAATGATCTCAGTGGTGGTTACTGAAAACATATGCCAGCTTGATTTTCCCAGCAATGATATTAATAGTGAAGACTAAAGTGTTTTTGCTTCAGCTCAAAGAAAGGCAGCTTGATTTTCACCAAATGTATTTTAACCTGACTTAGGTAATAATTAAGCAAGCAACATGGGGAGATTCATAATTATAATTGCTTATTATGTGAACTAAAATGGTAGGATTCACTTCTGTGGTAGCGTTTCGCTAAGCAGACCCATAGACTAGAGCTGGCATTCACCTCTTTGGAAAGCTATCAACCATGTGGCGTGTGTTGGCTGAGGCACCAATGAGAGAGAGGCTGGGACCATACATCAGGGCTGGAACCAGTTAAGATAGCTCTGATTTTTAAAGCTGACATTGCACAAGTGACTACCAGTTGAATGAGGTGGTGACAGTGGAGCCCTCATCTGGTGAGACAAATCAGAGGACTCTCTCTCCCTTTTACATGAAGGAAAGGCCGGGAGAGGACACAGTGAGAAGGCAGCCGTCACAAGCTGAGGAGAGACTGACCCTGTTGACACTATGCTCTCGAACTTGCAGCCTTTAGAACTACAAGAAAATAAATTTCTTTTAAATTCTTTTAAATTTGCTTTAAAATTTAAGCCACCCTCTCTGTGGTATTTTGTTATGGCATCCAGAGATGACTGCTGCATTCTGATAAAGTGCTACTGAGGTGTCTTATTCACAGAAGGCTTTTTAGGAACTAGGACTTGACAGTAGAACCTTCCTAATATTACGCACAAGAGTAGTGAAGTCCCAGACACCAGCTTCTGCAAAGGCTCACACCGATGACAAGAAGCTGCATTTCCTGTGCACATGGTTAAGTGCTGGTCTAGCTTCATCATTAAAGATTCATGCACAAGATCTGGGCTCTGGTTCTCTGCTGCTAGTAAGCAATTGGGAATTCTTCTCAATGTTTCAGATTTCTCACTTGTAAAACAAGGATGGCAGAAAGGAGTGGAGGGGTGGAGAATGTTGAATTCTCACAGGGTCCTTGAGAGTGCCAAGACACAATTTTTGATTCTTTTTCTTCTAGGCTCCTAGATAGATATTTCAGTGTTGACAAGATCTATTGGGCTTTGCCAGATAAACACACAAATGGTATAACTGTCTAGAAGGGCCCCACTTGCAATAAACCTGATTGGGGAAAGAAATGGACAATTAATTTCAGTCAAATAATAAAAATGCATAAGAATTAAAGATGTAGAGAAACTAATAATGACAGCAATGAGGGCTGGTTCTGCCTTTATTAGTGTCTTTTGTGTTCTTTTATGAAATGTCTATTATCGGCGAACTGGCTGATTGTTCTCTCATAATTACTTCATACAGAATAATTAAATAAAATGCAGACAATAATCTTTTATAGACAATTATAAAAAGAAACATTTGTGGGAGGAAAAGGAGGGAGGGGATCAGGATGAGAAGGCTGGAACGTGGTTCCTTGTTAGTAGGTTTTTTTGGGATTCCTCTGCTATGATGCCCACCTTGCCGGCAGGCCATTATCTTGGATCCTGAGTATCTACATCATCATTTCTTGATCTACTGGGAAATTTGGCTACCCAGTAGGTGAGAAACCAGGAAGTTTACCAGACAACTCTTTTTCCAATTAAACATTCTCTTCCAAAGCCTTGTTCTCTGTCTCTAGCCATCTAAGGATGCCTAATCAGTCACAATGGCAGACTCTGAAGCCAGATGGTCCAGATTTGATTACCTTTTTTTCAATCTACAACCTGAGGATCATTCTTGACACTTCCCTTTTTCTTATGTCATCACATCTAATCAGTCACCAGTGGTTCTAGGAAGTCTTTCTCCAAAATATTTTTAAAATCTACCATTATCACTACTGTCACTGCCTTAAGGCATCATCTGTTTTGGGGGCCACTTTAACAACCTGTATAGGGATTTCTGCTAAAATTCTTACTCCTACATAATTACTTCTCCATTCTCCAACTAGTGTGATGTCTGAAAAAATTAGATTCAGTCACTCCTGCAATTAAACTCCTATAGGGGATGTTGGATTAATAATGAAATGCACCAACCCTTTTGTGGAACTGCACAGTTGTGCAGGCATTTCCATTCCTCTCCGTCATGTGCTTCAGCCTCCTAACCTTTCCTTCATGACTATAGCTTTCTTGAGCTTAGGGCATTCCATGTACTCTCCCTTGACTTTTTTCTTAGACAAGTCCAAAATATCTTTCATATTGATAAAGACAAAAATTTTCATCTGTTTTGATCACATAAAGTTGTTTCTTTCTTTAGGGAGCCTAGAGTGTTCTGAATTTTGAAGGAGAATAATGAAGTAAACACAGAAGAAATATTTGTAGAGTTGTATGATAAGTGTTAGGAAAAACATTACCAAATGGGAGAGGGATAGGTTGTGACTAAGGATGATGTTTGATGTTGCAGTTTAAATAGGACAGAAAGGATGACCTCATGAAAGTGATATTTGAGGAAAGATCTGGGGAAGTGGAGAATGACCTCTGCCAATGTGATGTCTCCAGAGCAGCAACCCCCCAGGAGGGCTGAGCGCATATACACCCAGATCTCATCTCCTATAATTCTCTACTGAAAAGAACTTGAAATCCTTGGACAAATGACTGACCACAGAAATGGAGCAGGGAAGTAAAGTCAAATGAATTTCTCAAAGGAAGGTACACTTAGATAAAAAGGACATAAGATCCAGTATGAAAAGACTCCTGCTAACAAAATCTAGGACAAATCTGTGTGTCAAATAATAATAGGAGTGGATTATAATGTGTTGAATAAAACAGACATACATGAGTTAACATATTATAAACAAATGAATTAGAAACATGGCTGTGTGGGAGGAGTATATAGCTATTTTTTACAGCAGAATGTCAACCAGTAAGTGCAGAAGGATTGATAGAATTGGGAAATCACTGCTTGGCAACTATCATAAAGATAAGAATTTAGGGAATAGATAGTGCTAAAACTAGTAGATAAGAATTTAGGGAATAGATAGTGCTAAAACCAGTAGGTGACAGTGGGATAATGAAAGAGGTCTTAACGTACTTCCACCTGACTCTTAAATATGAAGAGGAAAAAGTAACTTCATGGTAGAGCTACTTGGAAGACATCATCTTAGTCAAGTAATCAAAATTACTCTTACCTTGCATGGGATAAATTGACATTGCCTGTCACTTGAGAGAATGTCTATGTGAAGAGTGTTACTTCTGGGATATTTATGCTGAAAAAGGTACAACCTGGTTCTAATTATAAGAAAAGGTTGTCTCAACCAAAGTTGAAGGACAGTTCGTAAAATGATCACTTTGCAACTGACAAAAGAGATCCAGACAGGAGACTAAAGAAAGGACAGAAAGTATGTTTCAGATCTAGGGCAATCAAAATGATGTGACAACTAAGTGTAACCCATGATTCTGGACCTGTCCCTTTTGCTCTAAAGGATATCTTTGAAACATTTTGTGAAACTTGATTGTGTTTCCTGAGTGAAGAATATATGAAATGGCCTTGTACTCTTTTTGGAAAATTTTTGTAAATTTCAACTTGCTTTAAATTATGTTACATTAAAAAAATCTACCCTAAGCTTTTGTACTTATGCTGTTATTATCACAAATCTCCTTTCAATGCAAACTACAAAACTGGCTGGATATGATATGAATTGTGATCAACCAATTGTCTTATGTCTATAAGACATTTGAGGTGGCCACCAACTCTAATGACAATAAGCAGGAAGAAAACAAAGAGGTGTTGAGTAGGTTTGTCACTTGACTCTTAGTATCAGCTCTCATGTGCAAATCTCTCCCTAAGAATAGTAGCATAATCAGAATCCTTAACTCTAAACATAATCTCACTGGTTGTCTTCCTGCATGGTTGGGTGTGTAGGTGGCAGTTAATAGAAGAAAGATTTGAAAAGTAGAAAGAAAATATATGCAAATAGAAAAAAACAAGTCCTACCATAATGTATATTCTTCCTTCTCCAACTTAAACGGAATAGTGATAACAAATGGAAAAAAACAAAAATCATCTACCGCTAGGAAACTTCCCAAGTTCTTTGGTGCCAAACAATAGGAGAAGCCAAGGAAGTTGTATTTCACCCACATGGCCTTATTGTCAATGGACTCCAGTTGGGTCTCCCATGTCTGGGATATTTCTGAGGCTCTCAGAAGGCATTCAGAACTTGAGTCAAACTCAAAACACTGCCTCTTTGAGAGGAGTGGTGGCAGATTCCAGGGCTGGGTTTTCCAGCAGCGCCCCCTACATGTTTAGCTGAAGCTTACCTGGGTCTTTCCTTGTTTATTTAATGTCTATGAACCTTGGTCTTCCCACATGTAAACTGACTTCTATACAGAGGGTATCTATTTTTTTTGATAAAAATTCATTCAGATTATATATGTAAACTCCCGGCATACAGTAAGTCCTCTGTAAACATTACTTCCTAACCCCTGTTGTGATTAATGTCAGAAGTGATATAAACTGGCAGTTCGGTGATTTATTCATGCTCTATCATCTTTATCATTATCATCATATACTTGAGGGCTTACCTGTACCAGGCACTAAATTGCTTATATCAACAATATTCAAATCACTTCTCTCAATATCTTTCTGGAAAAGTAGGTCCTATTGTTATTCCTAATTTACAGGTGTGGAAAGTATGGCTTGGAGAGATTAATTAATTGGTTTAAGGTTCCATAGCTGATAAATGATAGAGCCAGAATTCAAATGAAGCAGGTTGATCTCAGAGGTATAATCTTTACCTCCATACTCTGCTGTTTCAATAAATAAATAAATAAATAAATAAATAAATAAATAAATAAATAAAAATATAGAGAGCATAAGAGAGAAAGGGGAAAATTCTGACATTTTGTGAGAGTGTACAGAGAAGCGGAGAGAAGAAGATGGAGATAGTATAATTGGGTTAAGCCTAAGTGACTGCCCCCCTCCAAAGGGACAGGGTTATGGGTCATTATGAAGATAGAGCAAAGTCCCTGGTACAGTTCCATAGAATTCTACCTAGACATGATCAGAAACTTCACTTTATCAATTGTTAATAGGAAGTCATGGAAGTGACTGTAAAATCACACAGGTCTGGTAAGACCTGCTACTGATAAGAAGTTCTCAGTATATGAGATAGATGAAGAATAAACAGTATAAATTTTTATAATAAATATAAAGAGCTGAACTCAGTCAAAAAGAAAATTACAGAAGTAGAATATAGGTGAGCTAACTTGCCAAAATGTAAATGAAAAAAGATTAGGAATAATTCATTTGGCCAGAAATGTTTCCTATCCCAGATGTGGGATATGTTTGCCAAACACCTCATATTTCCTTAGGCTTAGTAATCAGTAGTGCAGTATCCAGACAGTGATGTGGACCTGTACATTGGTTTGATCACATCTAATGCACATGTTCAGTGTCATGAGTCCTACCTGAAAAAGGGCCTGTGCAGCCTAGAGCTTCAGTGGAAGAGGGTGAGTGAAGTGGTTCTGGCGAGAGGAAATCTGGAGAGCACATCTGGTTAGGCCATCCAACCTAACTGTGAATATTCATCTAGGAAAGAAGACCATATGTGTATGATGTAGCTGTTTCTAATATTTAAAAGGCTTCTATATGGAAAAAAAGAAAAAAGTTTTCTTCTTTGCTAAGCCCTTAAATAACACCAGAATACATAAATGAAAGTGTAAGGGTTAGACTGTATTTTGTGAAGGAAACAATTTCTTAAAAATTGTTGCATTTCAGCAATAGAAGAATCTCTTTGGCCAATGCTGCACAGCCCATCTTTTCATTCAGGCAGAAGTCAGTGAGCTGTAGATGACATTTTCCCATTAGGCAATGGATTGTATCCCATTGCTGTAGGTACACATCCCTCCCAACTCCAGTCCTGATGAGTCTGAGCCCTCAAAGCTTGGGTTTCTCCCTGGGGATACAGCAGACAGAGAGGTTATTGTGGAGGGGCAATCCCAGCATTAGCAGGGGTAGCAGTGTGAATGTGTGGGCTCATGTCTGGTTCTTTTCCTAGCTAGCATTGTGATTTGAGAAAGCCACTTATTTCATCTAAGTCTAAAGCTTTTCATTTTTTTAAAAAATCGTGGCTAGATAATTGCTTCCTTTTTACTATTGCAGTAAAACACACATATCATGCAATCCACATCATGACTAAATTTTAAGTATACAGTACAATATGGCCAACTATATGCACACTGCTATACAAAAATTATTTAGAAAGTTTTCATTTTGTACAACTGAAACATTATTGAGCCTTAACTCCCATTCTATGGAGTCTTCAATGGGAAGCTTTTTGCAACAGCTGGCCTTCACTGTACTACCATACAATATTTGTCCTTCTGTGATTGAGACTTACTTCAAATGGTATAATGTCTTTAAGGATCATCTATGTTGTAGCATGTGGTGACAGGACTTTCTTTTTTAAGGCTGAGTAATAATTGCATGCACTTAGATGTACACTACTTTTTTAAATCCATTCATCCACTGATGGATGTTCACATCTCTTGTCTGTTGTGAATAATGGTGCAAAGATATGGGAATAAAAAGATTCTGGTTTTAGTTATTTTGGGTCAACAGCCAGATGTGCAATTCCTGGTCATATAGCAGTACTATATTTAAGTTTTAGAGAAAACTACATACTATTGTTCATAGTGGCTACACCATATTACTCCCAACAGCAGCACAAAAGTACTCCAATTTTTTTCACACATCATCAGAATGAAAAACAACCTATGGGATGGGAGAAGATATATGCAGACTATTGGATAAGGAGTTAATATTCAAGATACATAAGGAGATTTTCTGACTCAAAAAAAAAGAGAATCAAATAAACTTAATTAAAACTAAAGAATAAAATTCCTCCAAAGGAGATAAGAATAGTCAACAGGTACATTATCAGTTACAGAACATCACTAATCATCAGGGAAATTCAGCCCAAGCCATAATGTTATATTCAACTCACACCTCTTAGGACCACAACATCTAGAAAAATAATTGATGTGCATAATACTACAAGATTTTTTTTAAAAGAAGGCAAGTGATAAAATCCACAAGTGGTAAAAGATTAGTGATGAAAGTTGCCTAAGAGGGAAAACCTGAACGTAAGAAGACCATCTGAGGAAGAAGGTGAGGAGGGCTAGGAGAAAGGAAACTGAGACTGGATTCCATCTTTATTACTTACTGATAGTAGGGTCATATATCTGTTTCCTTTATCTGTTAACTCAGGGTGATAAAACCATTGTGAGCTTGGGGTGGATTCTACAGGGTCAGAAACCTTTTATGAGGTATGACCCTGAGTGAGAACTCATTGAGTATTACCAGCTTCTCTGATAACACTAACTGGTACAGCAGTGGTGAGGGTGGGATGTCCAGCCTGCAAAGCTGGCCAGAGTTATCCAAGAAGGATGATGAATGACCGAGTTTGCTCTCTAACTACTCCAAGAAGATGATCTGGATCTATTCTTAGTGCTTGTATCACTCTCAAGAGCTTTATGTTTGCTCCCACTCTCTTGGGCTAGTGATTTCTTCAAAAGGTTTTGAATGCTGCCATATGCCAGGCCTCATGCTACTATGATGTAAAGAGACAATTTATTGTTACAACACTTACTATGGAGAAAAAAGAGCTGGTACATGCTTTTCTGTAGGGGCTGTTCTCCTGTAAACTGGTACTGGAAAGTAAAGGTCAACCAAGGGAAAGAGTCAATTACTGGTAAATTTCAGGCATGAGTTAGTAGAGGTGGACAATTCATGTTGGGGAGTTCCTTGATTCAAATATAGGCTGAGGTTATATGCATAAAAGTAGCCCTAAGTGATCAGCAGATAAAACTGACATTAAAAAATATTATCACACAAAAGATATTGAAAAGAGGATTTCTAGTCAAATATTTTTATAGAAAGAATGGTAAAAGGCCATTTGCAGACTGGGGGTAGAGAACAAGGCTATACCAGCAAGCAAGCCCAGTCTGTGAACCAGCACCATGTTTGGGCCCCCACTGGCCTGGGAACAGCCAGACCCCAGCTACTTTTGTCTTGCAGGCTGGCAAATACCACCCCATTAGTGACCAGCTTATCTGGAGAAAAGCAGGGTGTGATCATAGCTATCGAGGCGAAATGCAATTGCATGCCTCTGGTGGTTTGGTGTTATACTAACATTGCAGGTTTAGGGTCAGTGGTCTGTTCATAGGTTCAGAGAATAGTGGTATGCAGTGTGGCATCTGGGGGCATCTCTTTCTGAGGGTTGTAGCCGTTGTTGATTCCCTATGGTCTTGTTTTGAAGTCCTATATCCTTTCCATTGTTTTGTTGGGTTGGGTTTTATTCTCTTCTGTTTTTTTGATTATTTTAAATTCGATGGCAGTAACAGCTATTTCAAAGATAGCAAGGTATATTATGGTAGCAATTTTGCATTTACTACTGGCTTGTTTTGAAATCCTTTATTGTATTGTTTTATTTTTATTGATTCTATTCTGTTCTGTTTGATTTTTACTATGTCTGAAGTTATCTATAGCTATTTTGAAGACACCAAGAGGCATTATACTAACTATTGTTGATTTTGGAATGTTTTAAAGTCCTGTATCTCTTACACTGGTTTGTTTTGATTGGTTTTATTCTGCTTTCTCCTCTTTAAAATGAAATTAAAAAAGAAAGAATGTTGAAAGAACAATTTTTCTCATTTTTTCATTTACTAGGATTTACTGCCTTCTTAATAAGAAAAAGGGCCAGGAGTGTAGCTCAGTGGCATAACACCTGCCTGGCAAGTACAAAGATGTGAGTTCGATTCTGGTACCATTAAAAAAAGTTTGATTCATATTATTACAAAACAAACATGCTCTTACAAGAAAACAAATTTAATCCCAATAATTTTTAAAAATATTGGAACTTCTAATTGTTTATTTTCATTTCAAAATGACATTGAAAAAGTCATATCCATATCCATTTGTATGTAAATGTGTGTGCATATGTAATGAATCAGATAGAAAGTGTACAGTCATACAAAATGGTATCATATTTCAGTATTTTAGATAGGGAACTTTTTAAAAAGGTAAGTAAGGTATATGCCACTTAAAGGAAAAAGCCATTTTGGTTGAATATCTTTAAAAAAAATGTTGTTCTACTCTAACCCATCTCAGAGAACTATTAAAGACCTACGGTGAACTCTGGGTCAACATGATGCACTGATTACCATGCTGTGCTATGAAGAAGTCTTAATTGACACAAATATGTATTACAAGGCCCAGTTGACTGTGTTTTTTCAATTTTCCTCCCTCTAAATATTTGGTAGTAGGAATCCATATAGCTCAAACAGAATTAAGTTCTCAGATACCAAGTTCAAAACCAGGCACATGTGACCAAAAGTTGGTGTGTGTGTGTGTGTGTGTAGGGTGGGTAGAAGTGAGGGCTGAGGGGATATAATAGCTCTCCTAGGATTCCTAAAGGGTTGTAAATGACCTGAGATAGCTTGACAGCTGTTCACCTTGTCCATTCCTAGGAGATGATGTAGCACATTTATCTCCAAACTCCCTCGGCATATTTTGTATATACCCTGTTTTATTACACACCTTTTTTTTTATCATCTCTCTCAGACACTAAAATGCAAACTCCATTAAAAGGATTTTTTTTTGTCTCTTCACTACCAGAAGAGTGCCTGGCATTTAGCAGGTGCTCAGTGAACATTTAACTAATGATGAATGAGTGGATGAATGAATGAATGACCACACTTACAAGGATATGGGGCAGCCAGCACCAAAAAACAGCACAGTGGAATATCAAAACTTGACTGATGCCCGATCACTTAGTTTACACAAACCTTCCCATTCAGGAAGCTGTATAAGCATATGTGACAGTGATTAAATATCTATGAGATTATTCATTGGCTTTTCCAAGAACCCACTGTCAAGCTATAGCACAGGACCAGAGGAAGCAGGGCAAACAGAAGTCTCCTATTAGTCCCACCTGGACCTGTGACCGTCCTGGAACTTTGTTTTCTCCCAGCTACTTTATCACAGTCTCTCTTGTCTGTAGCCCTGTGGAGGCAGAATAAAACATAAATTGTTTTCTGCAGTTCTAGGCCCTGTGGCAAATTTGTCTATTTCGCTCCATTTTTTTTTTTCCAAAACACCAGTGGAAATTTTACCAAGAGTTTACATTTTTAGGGCAGTTTTAGGGTTACAGTAAAAGTGAGAAGAAGATATAGATACATCTCAGGGGAACTTCTGCATGATCCAGTTGTGTCCATTACTCAATGAATGGGTTGTACGGTATAATTTTGGAATGGGGTGATGCTAAACTTGGGAAACACCTGTAAACACATACCCTCAAATATAAAGCACCTTTTTGTTCTTAGTTGGGCAACTATTTAAGAGATCTTTTGTAGTAAAATCTTAGAAGCTCACACTTTTGCAATGCTTATCCATTAATTTAATCCAAGTACGATAAATTCAAGGGCCCAGAAAGTGACTGCAAGAGCAATGCTTTTCACATGAGAAATGCTTTTGCACTGCAAAAATGGTGAGTAGTTGAACAAGACGAATAATATTTGGTGAATAGTTTTGATTTGGTGAAGAATGAAACAATCATTTTGAAAAAATATTTGGTTACTGTAGTGACCATTACTTTTGGAGAAAGAAAGCTATGTCACAGGGTTCAAGAAATAATGTAGCTGGACTATGTAGCCCATATTTATGACAAAGAAAAAAATATAAAGAATAAAATAATCAAATTTAGTTGAGAAATCAGATTGAAAGCCCACCCTAGGATATGATTATGTAATGAGCACATGCATATTTTACTCTACCACTCCAATCATAAGTGGAGTTACCACTCCAATCATGAGCAACCAGTTTAATGACAGGTTAAAAAGATGATTACCACCAATAATTTCAGGATAGTCAGTTTCCATCCCGATGATCAAGAATCACACAGGTGTCATATGTTTTAAAAATGTTTCCCTCAAAATTGTTTGACTGGAAATGGTGAGGATGGGCATTTTTGTCTTGCAGTTGATCTTGAAGCAAAGTTTTCAACTTTTCCTCATAGAATATGATGTTGGTTAGCTGTGAGCTGGTCACGTATGGTCCATATTGTGTTGTGGAACACATCTTCTATATCGATTTTGTTAAGGTTTTTTTTAATCATGAAAAGATGTGGAATTTTGTTGAATGTTTTTCTGCATCTATGGAGATGATCATATATATGGTTTTTGTCCCTCATTCTGTCACCAAGGAGAATGCCATTTATTGATTTGCAAATGTTGAATCGACCTTGATTCATAGGGACAAATCCTGCTTCATTATGGTGAATGATCTACTTAATGTACTGCTGAATATAATCATTAGTATTCTATTGAGTGCTATTGTGTCTATGTTTATCAGTGAGAATGGTCCACAATTTTCTTTTCTTGTAGTGTCTATGTCTGGCCATGGGTATTAGAATGATGCTGGTCTTGTAAAATTGGTTTGCAAATATTCCCGCCTTTTAAATTTTTTAAGAAGAGTTTGAGTAATGCTTCAATGTTTGGTAGAATTCAGCCATGGAACCATATAGTCTTGGGTGTTTGTTTATTAGGAGATTTATAATTGTACTGATTCAATCTCTTTACTTACTACTGGTATATTTGGATTTCTAGGGTCTTAGTGATTCATTCTGGGTAGGTTTTATGTTTCTAGGAATAAATTTAAAATGGTCTTATTATCCTTTGTATTTTTGTGTTATCAGTTGTAATGCCAGAGTAGTTAAACAAGAGAAATAGAAGATATTCATAGGAAAAGATAATGATGATTTTTGATGATGACATGATCTTACATGTAGAAAATTTAAAGAGTTCACCAAAAATCTGTTGAAACTGATGAATAAATTTGGCACAATTGAAGGATACAAAATAAATTTATGAAAATAAGTAACCTTTCCATTCATTAAAAATGATGTCTGAAAAAGAAATTAAGAAAAGAGTCCTATTTAACTAGCATAACAAAAAACAGCATAAAAAAACCACTTAGGAGTACAGTTACCCAAGGAAGTGAAAGACTTGCATGTAGTGTGATCAAAGGATACAGTGAATGTTTAAACTAAAAATAATAAAATAATCAGTAACAATGATCAAAACATTCATTTGTGCTTTGGATGCACTTATTCTTGCTGCTTTCTGAAGCAGGTCAGGAAGTCTTCTTTTGTAAGTGCCTTTTTGTTTGTGTTTCAATGTCCTGAACTAATTAAAAATATTTGCATCAATTTTTCTCAAATAAAAACATTACAGTGAATTGACATCCCCTTATTCACTGGACTTGGCACTGTGCAATTTCTGGTTCTTCCCCAATGTCAACATAAACATGAAAAGTAAATGTTTTGAACTGATTCAAGTTATCTAAGCAGCCACAACCAAAGACACTCGAGAAAAGGGCTCCCAGAACTGCCTCAGAAAATGGCAAGAATGATGGAAAATGTGTTCTTAAAGTGAGGGGGATTGTGGCAATATGTCTTTTACAGTAATAATTTTTGTTAGAAATGGCTAACATTCACTGAAGTTTTTGATCACTATAAAACATTGATAAAATGTGTTTAGGATGATGCAAATAAATGGAAAGATATCCTATGCTTATAGATTAGAAGAGTTGTTATTATTAAAATGCCCATGGTCCCCAAATTGGTCTATAGATTCAATGCAATTTCTATTAAAAGTCCAATGTTTTTCTTCACAGAAATAGAAAACAATTATAAAATTCATATAAAACCACAAAATTCTCCAAACACTCAAAACATTCTTGACCAAAAATAACAAGACTGAAGGCTTCACTTTGCTAGACTTCAAAATATATGACAAAGGTACAGCAATCAAGACAGCATGGTACTTCCATAAAATCAGACTTGCAGACCAAGGGAATAGGATAAAACACTTGGTAATAAACCCCCAGATCTAAGGTATATAATATATAAGGTGCCAAGACTGCATGTTGGAGAAATGATAATTTCTTCAATAATTGGTATTGGGAAAACTGGATATTTATATGCTGAAGAAGAAAAATTGACCCTTATTGAACCCCTAATATAAGAATCAATTTAGAATGAATCAAAAGCTTAAATGTAAGACCTGAAGCTATAAAGTTATTAGAAAATACTAGGAGAATAATTCTATGATATTGGTCTGGGCAGAAATGTCTTGGATGTAACCACAAAATCACATGTAGCAAAAAAAAATAAACAAATGGTGTTGTATCAACTAAAATCTTCTCCTTAGTAAAGGAAACAATCAACAGTAAAGAGTAAAAACACGGGTTGATACAAAGTGTTTACAAATTACACAAAATGTAAAACACTATTATCCAAAACACACAATGGACTCACACTACTCACATTACTACATGGAAGAACCCTATTTAAAGAAATAGGCAAGTAACTTGAATGGATATTTCTCAAAAGATAAAAGTAGAAGTGGTCAAAAACTAAGTGAAAAAGAATTCTCAACAACTCTATCAGAGTTGTAAATTAAAAACACACTATTATCTCATACCTGTTAGAACTACAAAAGAAGGATAACAATCATTGGCAAAGATGTGGACGAAGGGAATTCATATACATTTTTGGTAGCATTGTTAATTAAAGGTCATTTAAAAAAACATTAGGGAGTTTTCTCAATTACTAGAAATAGAAATAGCTTGTGACCTAAAAATCTCACTGCTTGGTACATACTCAAAGCTGTTGAAGTCAGTAAATCAAAGAGACATCTACACTCTCATGATCTCTGCAATATTATTCACAAGAGTCAAAATGGAAAGAGCCTAATTGTCCATCAGTAGACAAATGGATTTTCAACAATGTGGTATAATGACAAAATGAAATACTACTCAGCCTTAAAAAACATGAAATTCTGTCATTTGTGACAGTATAGATAAACCTAGAAGACATTATGCTAAATGAAATCAGTCAGGCACAGAGAGGTAAATATTGAATGACAGCAATTACAAGCTTGTATATGTATGGTAAAATAGTCTAACTCAAAGAAGTAGAGATTAGGAATGTCAGTTATCAGAGGTGGGGGTGAGGGGCTATGGGGAAGTATGGATGGGAAAAAGGGTATCATTATTCAATATATACCATTATAGTTAGAAAGGAAACATAAGTTCTAGTGCTTTATTGCACAGCATTTTGCATATTTCACAACAGATACGAGAGAGGATTTTAAATATTCTCATCACCAAAAATGATAAATATTTGAGGTGTTGGATATGCTAATTACTGCAATTTGATCATTTCACAATGTATGCATGCATCAAAACATCAAGTCATACACTATAAAATATATACAATTATTATTTTTCAGTTAACAATTAAAAACCCAGAAACAATTTGAAATTAAAAATTTTTGCAACTCAAATAGTTAACTCTAAATCTCACCTATATCAAATTATGGTGTTTTTATTTATATGCATGTATTTATATAAGAATATTTTACTTCTATTGCCTCTTAATTATTTATTCACTATTTTAAAATCTTCATTGGATGTTTCTAGCACATTAGGATGCCTTTTTGAAGGCGCCATTCCACATTTAAATGCATAGGAGTTCCTTCACTTTCCCATCCTACCACTCGCAAAGACGTTTTTAACTGTGGCCTTCACTCCCTCTATGTTCATAGATCACACAGAAGGTCATGATTCTCTGTGCAAGTGTCAAGCTGCTTTCCTGTCTAGCAGGTATACTGAATGAGAAATATCAAGTATTTAAGTATATCTCAGGGAATATAAGAGGATGGCAGAGATTAAGAGTTAGAGATTATGCATCTCAGTATATAAAAATCTTCACCCTTAGATTCTCCCAGGCTTGGGATTTTGACCAAATTTGAGTAGTAAAGCTGCCAGGAAGGAAAGGGAGATGTGACCAAACCAGACTGTTGTCTTTTCTAATGATTATAACAAAATGTTGCTGTCAAGAACAAGGAACAAAACTGTTCTCCACCTGTGATAAGTAGGGCATCATTTCAGGGCTTGTGGTTTATTAAAAATAGGACTAAGGTGAGCTTTAGATTATCCAGGATTTTTTCTTCCCTTAAGCCCTCTCAAGCTGTACACTGTCTTTAAAAGTCAAGTTAAGAATGGCCTCCTTTCCACAAATTTGAGCTCAAGAGGGATTCTGCTATTTCAGTTCCTCCTACAGACAAAGCAAGTACCGTATTTCATGCATTTCCTACAAGTGACCTTGGCTTGTCCCTTAGATATGTGGTGTGTGAATCTATTTCTTGTGGTCAAATCATCCTTCTCAGTTACTGTCATAATAGCTTATGCAACTTTCTCCATGTGAAAATACATGGTACACTATGGTTGATCCTGCACCCTCACCTATTCCTTCTACCTTATCTTAAGAATATCTGACATTTCTATCAGAAGGCTTTAAGAGATTTTTAATCTAAAAATAGGCACTATATTGACTGGGAAAGAGAATATAACTGTACACTAACACATTCATTCAGTTATTTATGCAAAGATTGCTACAGTGCACTGGCTGTGTATGAAGCACACTGCTGGGTAGCCTTAGGGATGGTGTAGATTGTCTTTACTTTCCAGGATGTGGTAGTCATTGGTCATTCCCACCATATCTTGTTCTCCTCCCCTTGCAGAGGTTAGACAGTAGGAGTACGTTTGTTGCCTCCTTGTGTTGGAGAGCAGGGTATGTAACCGGCTCCAGCTAAAGAGTGATTGCAAGTTATGCTACTTCCAAATTGGAGCATTGAAATGCTAGTGCGGAGTTCTCCAGGCCTCACTTTTCTTCATGCATGGTGACCAGCAAAGTGTGAGACAGTAGCTGCTCCATTAGCTTGGCCCCCTGACCACGAGTGATAGTCATGACGGAGCCTCAGTTGATGGACAAGCTGATGGACTCCAACAGTATAATATCAGTAAAGCACTAATGCAAGAAATAGCAACTGGGTTGGGCTCAGTGTGGAAAAAACATGTCAGCATTCCAGCAAGAGTTTAAACTCAGGTCTGGAAGGAGAGAGAATTAATATTCATAGACTGTTCATAGAGAGTAATCGAATCACAATTATACTATAAAGTAACAAGTTGCAACTTACTGCCTGTGCTCACCATTTGCCGGGTTATGTGCTGAAAGATTTAAATGAATTATCACCATCCCCCTTCCAATACTTCTCAGAGGAAAGTACTATAATCACTTGGATTCTACAGTTGAGTAAGCTGTGGCTTTGGGAGGGGAAGTAACCTG
Organism: Hydrochoerus hydrochaeris; assembly: GCA_004027455.1. NCBI lineage: Eukaryota > Metazoa > Chordata > Mammalia > Rodentia > Hydrochaeridae > Hydrochoerus > Hydrochoerus hydrochaeris. The sequence continues at coordinate 39,041 of PVLA01007573.1, read as the reverse complement.
CTCAGGTTGGTATCACTGCAGAGACACAAATCCTAGCCTGACCCCACAGCCATGGGGCTGCTCTGCTTCTGAAAGTGACGTGATGGCAGTGGCTGAGTTGATGGATGGCTAGGGCATGGGTCTTAGTTTGCTTTTGAATACAGATCTGCCTGATACCATGGAACACGAAGTGATTTTTCAGATTGGGACCTGGTGAGGTGACATAGGAGGGAGGGGAAATCAGAAACAGAGGAAATGCTTAGAGCCATTAGGGGGCACAATGTGCCTTCAGACTCCAATTTTGAGGTTGGCTCTAGTTTTTCAGGACCCCCTTGAGACCTTTATATTCTAGAAGACACTGTGGGGGACAGAGCTCCAACTACAAAAGTCACAAAAACTGAGTTCCTTGTTAACAAACTTTACTCTGCCCTGACCCTACCCACCAGTTTTAATGTATTCTCCCCTCCCATTTATGGGTTCTGGATATGAAATTTCCATGAGACATCTGACCCTTCACTTTGGGTTTTAAAAGTCAGCCAGAAGTAGTTTCCAGCTGCAATTTTTGAACCAACTCCAGCTAGACAGATGTAGCTCCTCATTTGGATCCCCTCATTTACCCAGAATAACTCACCACCATCATTTTCAGCTCCACTGTTTGGCGAATGAGCTTCTATCTGCTGATTAGAGTTATCCTTAGGCATCAAATGCAGCTATGGACACTGAACTCTACAGCCTTTCCTTGCCTGCAAAGACTCCTAGAGTCACCTAAAGCAGGGTCTGCTTTCTACTTCATTCAAGTGTTTGGTACCGTCTAGGACTGTGGCATGTCTTAGTGAAAACTTTGGTTACCTCACCCTGTTTTATTTGCATATTTTTTGACACCATTGATTGGACTACATTCTTCCTCTCACTTTTCTTTGTAACCACTAGAACAGCTTATCATCTGATCAGCATTATCTTATTTGAACCCAAATTCCTTCAGAACTATGTACATTGAAGAGTTTTAAACTGGTCTAAATTCAAATCATGGCTCTGTGGTTTTCATCTGACACATCTTGGGCACCTCCTTTAAACCTCAGTTCTCCCATCTACAAAAATAGGAAGATAGAGAAGGCAACCATGTGAAGATTAATAATGTAAAATATCCAACACCTGACATGTTGGGTAAGGACTACACAGGTTTTTTTGTTTTGTTTGTTTTTGTTTTTGCTTCCCCTATTCTTTATTTTGTTCTCAAGTCTCACTAGAAACAAACTTTTCTTTCTCATGTTCTGAATCTATCTCCCCTTGTTCTTGCTGAATTTCTTTGTCTACCTGTTTGAACCTAACATCTAAGCATCTACTAGGCACTGAGGTATGCTTCTTGGGAAACTTGTGACCCAAAAGCAAACACCACACTATGGAGCCATTAGTGTGTAGCCCTGCGATTTCTGCATGCTTGGAAGCATTATCAAGTTGCAGGGAATTTGGTAGCACTAATCAAACATTTGCTGTGCACCACCTGGAACTTGTGTATACTTTAAGATAATGTCTGGCTTCAGATTGGATGCTGGTGATTAGAGCAGTAAATTAGCCTCACTTCATGGTTACAGGTTTTCTTGGCCCACTTAGTGCATCTGAGCAGATTTCACTGTGCAGATGTTTTTCAGCTTCTCTTTTCATCTCTGAGGAGAACAATTACAATATCCTGATGTTCTCCTGCCATTCAATTATTCCCATTTTGCTTCTGTATTTTTGCTTATCAATAATAAAAAGGAAGAAAGCTTGAAAGCCTACTATTCATCTTTGCTCAAAGGTACCATTATGCTGGGAAACTGTACAAGGTTTTCAGCCCAGTGGTCTTGCTGAAGGTCAAAGAACTTTTCCCTAATCAAGGGCAAGTGGTCTTTTGGGTTTATGTTCATATGCTGGTGAACAATACTTACACATGCACATATCCCTCAGGGCCTCAGTTTCTGTGTGGTTTTCCAATTGCAATAATACGTGAAAGACAAGTCACCATGTGGCAACATAGAGGCAGTTGCTGGGCAACTGGGGGTAGAGGGAGGCAGACAGAGGATCTTTTGGGGGGGTACTTGGCAACATACCACCCAGCAGAGGGCAGCAGTGCCTAACGGTGAATCTCAAAGCCCTCCCTTTATTCAGAAACAGGCTAAGGGAAGTTGGGGGTGATTTGGGGGCATTCTCTGCAGCTCCAAGAAAGTGGAAAAAAAATTTTTAAATATAAAATGGGTTAACTGATTCCCACCAAGGAATATAGAAAATCCTAGAACTAGGAAGCCCCTTGGAGAGCAAAGGTCCAACCCATTCATCTTACAGCAAAATAATTTGCACTTGGATTCCCAGGCTAGCCCTGAAAGGGTGCTTTCCAAGACCCCAGGATGCTCTTCACCTTGAAGTGAGGTCACTGACTGTTAGAGGTGGGACCAGCATATAGCAGCCAACAGAGAAGTGGGACCCTGCGGTTCTCTCCTCTTATCCCTCCTTGTAGTGAAGTGGGTTAGGTCCTAGTGGTTTAAGAGAAAGCTCAAAGGCTTCTAGTCTCAGAGTTCTCATTTTCAAACAAAAGTAGTTTACCTCCAATATCTGTTTCTTTGAGCAGTGTCTGTGTTAGCATGTTTTCCCCCTCTGTTCAACCCAGAGAACAAATTCTTTGAATTTGTTCATTTTCTGAAGATTTACCCTTGCTATTGGTTCATCTCAAATCCATCTTGCAAGCGAGTCTCCTTCTCACCTTGCCTCACTTTCTGGGTTCCCTACAGGGAACTGTAGAAAGGGAAGAAAAGGAGAAATGGATGGGTTCAGAAGTGGAGGAAACAAAGAAACCTGGGCAAACACACTTCAGGGGAGCCACCCAGGGCTATGTTTTAGATCTCTCTCTTGTAACATCCAGCTGGGATAATGGTTTAGAATTATAAAGTGCGGAACAACTTGGAGCAAGATTATACTTGGGTGGCAGATCTGAATTGGATTCAGAGCATCATAAGAATATGAATACCAGGAGATCTGTGAGAAGAGCCTTAGAAAGCCAGGGATGAGCAAAGAAGAAAAGAGAGATGAGAGTTTAACAAACATAAATCTTACCTATATCAAAATTTTGCTTAAGGCAATCAAAGAGAGGATTCCTATACTGGCTGGGTGGTTGCTCTGAATGACAGCTAAGCCAATTTCAAAATGGCTTTGGCCTGAGGGAGATTCCACGTGGCCACTGTATTTCCCATTTGGAACTGAGCTGCTTTAGTGTACAATGAGGCAGTTTTCTCAAGTTTTCACACAGAGGATGAATAGAACATTCCAGGTATTCCTAAGGGCTGCCTAGGATAATGGGAAAAGCACTATTCTTAGACAGTGCTGAGAATTGGTCCTAGTTTTTTACTAGCCCACTGTGTGATCCTGTGTAAGTTCCTTTCCTTATCTGGTTCTTAGTTTGTTTTTCTGTCAAATTTATGGATTGTGATAGATCAGGGAGGGCAAATGTGTAGCCAGGCAGTCTACTCAGAGCACACATTGCTGCAAGTTGCAGGATTCTCTCTTACTCAACTGCGCTCAGAATTATTCTCAACACTGCATTTGAGACAGTCCTTATCAACTGAAAAGACTTTTTCTTGGGATTAAAATTATTTACCACCACTGGACTAGACAATTTAAAATTTTAATTTCAGTTGCAGCTCTCAGGTAAACTCTTCCCTTGCTCTGCATTATGCATGACTGTCATGGCCGTGTATACAAGCACTCCACAGCCATGACTTTTCAATGGTTATGCAAAATTACATGGCATAGGATGATTTTTTAATAAAGGGTTGAATGCCACACACAGCTTATTGACTATCTGTATGTAAAAAATAAAAATACTGGCCATACCATACACTGTAGGTTACTGGGTATTTACTTTTGTGATTATGTGGGTAAATGAAAGCTGAGACTTGCTGTAGCTCAGCATTTCAAGAGATTATTTTAATATATATTTCTACCCTTCAGAAAGATCAAACTTTAAGGTGAAGTTTCTTTCAAATGTGTATTCCACTTGTACCATCAAAAATGTCAAAACTTACTGCAGAGTGGATGAAAAAGATGTGGCATTTTTATACAATGGAATATTACTCAGCTATAAAAAAGGATGATCTTGAGGCCTTCATAGGCAAATGGAGACAACTTGAGACTATCCTGATTAGTGAAATAAATAAGAATCATATTTATAAATATCATACTGTGTCTCTAGTGTAAAAAGTAAATAAGAACTACAAGTGTAATAAAACAAAAATGTGTAATTGCTATTCTAAAAAAGAGAGGAAAAGAAAGTGCTCTAAGGGATATAACTGCATGTATGTTTTAGTGTGTAAAATAGATGACCATATTGCTGAATCTTTGAGCAAAACTGTTTGTAGTCTGACTGCTTGAATATTTACTATGTACCCTTTAACTTTGTAACTTGAACAATTACATCCAGGATGACAGTATGTAATTTATAAATTACTGATTTCTTAGTGGGGCTTTTTCTCATTCTCCTTTTTCTTTCTTTCTTTTAAAATTCTGTATTGTTGCTACCCTTTTTTCTGTTTTTTTTTCTTCTCTTTAAATAAAATTTAAAAAATGTATAATTGCTATTGTAAAAAAAGAGGAAATAGGAAACACAATAAAAGATATAGCTGCATGTATGTTTAGGTGTGTGGGATTGATGACCATATTTCTAGGTTCTTGTTGGATTGTTGAACAGATCTGTTTGCACTCTCACTGCTTTAGTGTCCACTTTGTGTGCTTTAATCCTGTAACTTGCATAACTATTTCTAAAAGAACAATATGTAATGTATCAACTAGTGATTTCTTACTATTTATCTTCTTTTCTTGAAATTCTGTAATATTTCTACATTTTCCTGTTTTTTTTCTCTTTAAATAAAAAAATATGAAAAAAAGTCAAAACTTGTTAAGCCAAACCTTTATTAATTGGGGGAGTGACTTAAATGGACATCTATAATTCTTTTCAGAAGAGGAAAAGAGACATTGAAAATATAGGTGTTAATTAATGAGTTAGAAGTATTAACAAGAAACTAAAAGATGCCAAGAACTTTTACAACTTTTTTATAGAGACATTTGATCTAAAATACCAATATTTCAAGAACTAATAACAATTGGCTTAAACTCACCCTGACCTATAACAACACATGATTCTATCTTATATATAATTCAGATATCAAAAGTGACATAGACAGTAGTGCAAAGAATGTGACAAGTTATATTACAGACCAAGTTATGTAGACTAATGCTAGTATAAATGCCTGTTCTGCATGAGCTCTTCTTTATGCCTGCAGATAGAATCACATCCCCTTGTCCTTAATCCCTGCTGCACTACTCGATAGATTTTGCCACATGCTATCTTTCTGTAAGAGTACAAACTGGAAGTAGAGCTTATTTAATGCCTTTCTGTATCATTAGCCCTAAGCACAAGCATTATTTCCAAGTATTACTTAATGAGTTGAAATCAAAATTTTTGTCTCTAGCCTGTCTCATGGGAAGCTTAGAGTCCACACATTTAGGCCATCAAGAGCTGTGTCCAAGTCTCAAAGAAGAAATATGGAAAATATTGAGTCAAATTCAGAGGCCTTCAATTGACTGAGGCCAGGACTAGAAGCAAAGGAACTGTGTCAGACTCAGTCTTACATCTTTGTGTCTTATGCATTTTGGGTGAGTGTGATCAACAGATTACAGAAAATGAGTTGTGGATGTTTTCACCATTCTGATGCTTGGTTAAGAATATGCTTGTTATTTTCCAAATCGAACATCCAATGATATTTTAATTCAAAAAGTCTGTAGTTTTTTGGTATTTATTAATGAAATACATGTTAATCATGCCTATTCAACTGCATTGTATCATAAAATGGATTCACACATGCCAGATTCTGTCTTATCAAAGAGCTCAATGCTAACAGGTAGAGGAGACACTGACATCCTTGCCTGTGGAGAGAGGTTAGGAAGATTCCAGTGAAGCTTCCTCATCATATTCAAGCTATGAAGCTAGAGCTTAGAGTTCTTTTCTTTGGGGTGATACCTTAACAGTGTTCAGAAAATTCAAGAAAGTTGCCAGTGTCCAAATCCTGGAGACCAGAGGCAGGCAAAGCAACTCCATCTTTATCAAGCAGCTTTGGAATTGGCAAAGCATTTTCACAAGTGTTTCCATATTTGATTCCTGATAACAGGTTAATAGTTGTTATTTCTGTTTTCTAGATGGGGTAACTGAGATTTAAGAAGGTCATAAGTTGTTAAATTGATTCAGAGGAGAAAAAAAAAGGAGCCAAAAACACAATCATTCATTTTATTTTCATAATGGACATAATCAACTTCAGACACAAATACTAACCTCATGTAAGATTACTCTGAAGCCATTATAAGTGATATAAAGCAAGACTACTTCATAATTTTCTTTAAACAGAGACAAAAAAAGGTCACTGTGTCACCCACAAAATACTAACATTCCTCTCACAGGTAAAATCACTGACACATACTTCTTGGCTTATTATTAATTTATTCATATCTCACTATAGAAATGAGAGATACACAATCATATTTCATTGAGATACAAAATTATAGACTTGTCTCCACTTTATAGCATCTGGTATTGAGCAAACTTGACCAAGGTTCAAATCCTATAAATTCTTTCACATACCCCCTTACTGAGATGCCCTCGGTTTCTGTGATGTGTGCTCTTCTTCATTCCAAAGAGCAATAAATCCTGTTTGGTCTACTACTAGTCCTGGCCTAGTAAATCTTATTTGGTCAATAAATCCTACTTGATCTACTACTACTACTACTACTACTACTTTTAGTAGTAGTAGACCAAGTGGTGTTTGGCTGTAGGACAATGACAGTTGCCAAAAGGTTGAATAGGTTTTCACAGTTGCACTGTTAGAAAGAGTTGGTTTTGTGATTTTAGTCCCTTGTTCTTTCCAGAGCTACACTAAAAAACTAAAACAAAATAAAAAAACAAACAAACAAACAAACAAACACCCTTCACCACCATAACAGAGAAGCCTAGAAAGTGTAGTGGCAGTTGCTAGGAGACAGTTGAAAGAAACTTGGATATAAGAAAAGAAACTTGGGTACAAGAATAATGAATGATCATTGTATTATCTATCTGGGTCTCTAAATTTTTCAAAACCCTTTCAAATGAAATGATTTCACTTGAGATTTATCTTATTCTGGTGAAGAAGGTAGGATGGGCATTACTCTGCCATTTCCCAGGTGAGACAGAAAGTGATTGACACAGTTCCTTAGTTAGTTAGTGGAGAGCCCCTTCCTTATTTCCCATACCCCAGAAAACCAAGCAGGCAGTGTAGTATACTATTTTTGATCATGATCAAATCTGGTGATAACTACCTGTCTAGAGAATGAGGGACTTAGTGGAGAAGGATTTCTCTAAAATGGGCATGAAGGTTTAAAATAATCACACACCTCATGTGAAAGAAAAGTGATGCAGCATTGATAACATTTGATGTACTCTTGGGCTTGGAGGATCATAGTGGTTTCTAGGCCAGCCTGGTCTGTGTAATGAGTTCAAGGCCAGTCTGAACTACATAGTGAGACCCTATCTGAAAAACAAACAAACAAACAAACAAACAAAGTGACTGTCACATCAGAGCATTTTAAAGTTATTTTGCCATATCCAGGAATGTTTCCAGAGGGTCAGTGTGTATCTGTAGTGCACTCTGATGAGAGTAACAACTAGGCAGAATACTTTTACAAACAAGACAAAGAAAAATGGCAAAGGGAATGAGGGTGGGGGCATAGCTTGAACAATAGTTCCATGTGGTAGAAATTTGAGATCTGTCATCAGATGTAGGAAAGGCCATCATGCAGAAGAGAAAACAGATATTACTATGTCACTTTGGAGGCAGAGTTAGGGCCAGTGGATGAAATTTATGAGAAGCTAGCTTTTGGCTTGCTATAAGGATTACCTTTTTAACATGGAAAACTGCCCAACAATATAGATCAGCATTAAGCTTACAATTCCCAAGGGAAATTAGGTGTAACCTGGAGGACGATTGGTGAAGGGTATCTGAGAGTGGTTCCAGGTGGACGTATGTGCCCTGGACATCTCTAGCATACCCTCCTAGGCCTTTACAAGCATTTCAGGGTGGGAGTGAGAGAGGAGTGTGGGAACTCATGCATTAATATGATGCAGTCCCATTTTTATGTTTTTATTTAATCAACCACTCCCTTGAATTAAGTTTAATTTTCCCTTTGATCAAATAGTAGTTCCTCATCAGATACATTTGATAAAAATATATGCAACTTTTATGTTTTTTCAGGCTTTAGGAATGCCTGAAAAATAGAATAAAATAGACTTGGGACCTTATTTCTTAGAGATTCATGAGAATCTTAAACTTGGAGCAAAAATTATAACCTAATTTTTTTATTTTAAAGAGAATAAAACAAAGCGAAACAGAATAAAGCAAGTCAGAACAGAACAATGCAAGTAACACAGGACTTCAAAACAAGACAGCAGGATATCAACAGTGGCTACCATAATGTCTCTTGTTTTCTTTGAAATAGTTGTCCATACCTTCACACACAATAATATCAAATATAACAAAATAGTATAAAACCAATCAAAAGAATGAAAGCATTACAGGACTTCAAAACCAGGTTGCAGGAAATGAACAATGGTTACTGTAACATCTCATTTTCTTCAAAACTGTTGTCATACTATCACACATAATAAAATCAAATAAAACACAGCAGAATAGAACCAATCAAAACAAAAGAATAAAAGTATTACAGGACTTCAAGATGATAGGAAATCAGCAATGGCTATCATAATGTCTCTTTTTCTTCAAAATAGCTGTTCATACCATCATACATAGTAAAATCAAACAAAACAAAACAGAACACAGCCAATTAAACAAACAAATGAGAACATTATAAGACTTCAAAACAAGATAATAGGAAACCAACCATGATTACCATAATACATCTCATTATGTTCAAAATAGCTGCCCATACCATCAGACACAGAAAAAAAAAAAAGACAGAACAAAGCCAAACCCAACAAAATTATGAAAATAATACAAGAGTTCAAGGCAAGATAATAAGAAATTAATAGTAGTTACCACCTTCCCCTGATGTTTCCTCCCCTATCACTTTTACAGTATCAATTGTGCTTTTTGGATCCCATTAACTCCTTCTGTTTTTTATGCTAGGGTTCACCCGTATGAGTTCAAACTGTTTTGCCCATGAACATGATCTCCAGTTGCATTCATTTACCTACAAAAGCCTCGAGATTATTCTACTTTATAGTTGGGCAGCTTTCCATTGCACAAAAATGCCATTATCTTTCTTATCCACTCTGCAGTTAATGGGCAAGTTACCCTTGCATTTTTCTGGTCTCCTGTTACATGGAACAATTGTTTTCTCTCCTCTGATTTTCAGTCTATGAATTTCCTTTCCAGTTAAATGTGTTTCTTATATACACTATATTGATAGATCTTGTTTCTTGATCCACTCTTTCTGTTTTTTTTTTTTCCTGCTGAATTGAGACAATCTACATTAATGGTTACAACCAGCATACACTGGTTCGTTTCTGCCCTGCTATCCTCCTGCCGTTGGCCCTCCAATTTTCCCATTCATTCAACTGCCTGTCTTGTTTGGTGATCCTCCTCTGCTGCTGTTCCTGGAACCGTGGTCATCTTTATCTCTCTCTCTCTAGAATATCCTTTAGCACTCTCTGTAAGGTTAGTTTGGTGGTCATGAGTTCCTTCAGATAGTTTTTTTTTTTTTTTAATCACGGAAGTATCTTATTTTTCCATCAATTTTGAAAGATTGTTTTGAAGGGCATATCAATCTGGGTTGGAAGTTGTTTTGTTTCAGGATTTGAAACACTTCAAATTCTTCTTGACTTAATGGTTTCTGTTCACAAGTCTGCCATGATTCTTGGTTTTCCTTTATAGGTGATCTGTTTCTTTTCTCTAACAGCTTTTAATAATCTGTTCTTGTTGTGAATTTCAGGGATCTTAATTATTATATGTCTGGGTGTAGATTTACTTTGGTTATGGCTAGTTGGAGTTGTATATGCCTCACTTATCTGCATGCCAGATCCATTTCCCATGTTTGGGAAGTTTTCTGCTATTACTTTTGTAAATAGCCTTTTAATTTCATTTCTGTTGACCCTTGCTTCTTCACTCATACCTGTCATTCTTAAATTATGTTTTTTTTGCATTGTCTTTCAGCCACTGAATCATTATTTCCTGATTCTTTGCTATTTTTAAGAGATCTTTCCATTCACAATTGCTAACTGCAATCCCGTCTTTTGAAAATGTGTCTTCAGTCTCTTTCAAACAGTTTTGCTAGCTTTCTATTGATTTTTAAAATTTTCTATGTATCTCTGAATCTGTTTCATGCATTGTAATTCTTTTCTATATTGTTCAAAGTTTCCATCATTTTCTTATGCTCCTCTTTCTTATCTATGTCTTCTTTAGATATGCTGGGCATTTCTTTCATTATGTTTGTGATTTTATCTTTTACCTGAGATATTATTTCTGATTTAATTGATTTTACAGTCTCATGAAGTTGTTTCTTCACTTAATTTGCTACCCTCTGAGAGATTTCAGGTGTAACTTCCATTTTCTTGCATGACTATCTCCTGGACTTGTTCTGTGTGGGCTGGAGGTCTGAGATTGCCTTTTGCTCCTTTGTCTTGACATTCCCCTGGGTTCCTCCTAACAAGCTGGTTGTAGGGTCCCAGGCACTTCCCACTTTGGTGTAGGGGACAGGTACCTGGGTTCCTCTGACTCCAGATTTACAGGGAGGTAGCAGGGCACATGGTTAGCTTCTCCAGACCTGTGCAGCTATATTGGGACTTCCCTGGTCTCCAGGGGTGCTTGGAGGTGGGACTGCTTCTTTCAGCCTGTGTGTTGACAGTGGGACTCCCGCAATGGTGGCAGGCACACAGGGTTGTATATATCTAATTCTCCTGGTGGATGATGGCTGCCTGAAGGAATCAAGGGCCTCTAATGGTGACCTACAAGTTCATGGGGCTTACCTGGTTGCATGTCCCTGTTCCTGCTGGCTGCCCACAGGAAGGAGTCTTCTGGTGGCAGAAGCCTGCAGGTGGAGGAGGACCTGCTGGCTCTCTAACCTAAATTTTTTATTTCTTGCACAGTATTAGTAAAATGCCAGTCCATTAAATGGTTGAATATGGAAGAATGAATTAGAATTCAACACAATAGATGGCCAACTCCAGATATTTTCTGCTAAATAATTTGTCTCTGTCATGTTATCTTAGAGTTGTAAAAACTATCTTCTGAAGCCTTTGAAATCAGTTTCCACTAGAGAATAGGGATGGCCATCCAAGTTCAATTCTAAATGTTAACTGTGCTGTAACAGCTCATAGATTCTTCTCTAGAAGTAGTTCTCCAAAGATTTTACTATAGAGATGGGGGAATAAAAGAAGCCATCTTCAGATCTCTTTATCAGTAATTCAATTCAGTTCAACTCTATTCAATTCAATTCAATTCTTAATATGTGCCTGTAAGTTACTATGCTAAAGAGAACAGTAAAGATCATAATAATTGGGAGATCAAGGAGGTAGTTACATAAAAAAATAAGAAGATGGGATGGAGAAGATAGAAAGGAAGATGCCCAAAACAAGGGCTTAGTTTAAATTGAGTATGGGAAAGAGACTCATAGAAGGTATTTAGTCTGAAAAGAGGAACAGTCACAGTGATGGCCCATAGTTACAGCTTCTAGAGGTTTTAGATGGAGTCAGATTGGGAATGAGTTGTCAGGAGTCTTGTAGATGGGAAAACTCAAGCCAAAGAGTGGGCAAGTAAAATGGGAAGAAATGGACAAACATCGGATATGAAGGAGAGAGAATTCATGAAGGTGAAGCTTTAGAATAGATGTGGTTGATGAAGCAGAGGAGACATATTTGAAAGGGGAGGGGAAAGAACTAGGTAGAGAGAATGTAAAGAGGGACTAGGTTTTTAAATATTGAGTTTCAGGATCTGCTAGAACTTAAGGCTGAAAGATTTTTTATACATATGGCCACTGGAAGTTAGTGTTTTTAACTTGAGGTACTGGTTAGAGTTAGTACCTGGGATTTACATGTCATCTGGCTAGAAGCCAAAATCATAATAAAAGATGTAATTATATAGGAATTGAGTGTGGGTATTACAGGAAACTGAGTTAAATAGAAATATTATAGGCAGTCAGACAGGGCTAGGTCCTCAAAAGAGCCAATGTAGAAGCCCAGATACCTTGCAACTGTGGGGGAGATAGACACCTCTTGCTGTGGGTCAGGTCTCAAGACAAAAGATCAAACAAAATGCACCCACATCCTAAGGACTGATATTCTAAATAGGTCTATATCACTGTGAGAAAGCCAGAAGTCACTGTCCCAACCTCCAACGGGAAGAGTCACTGCTCCTTAGGCATGCATGATGACTAGCTTCTCCATTTGTCCCTGATTTAATCAATTTTACCTGAGCAATTAATCTTATTTGTTAACCATAGTTCTGTCCCACCTTCTGTGCATCTTATGAATTCCCAAGTGTTCCTCACCTTGGACGAGTCTCACCTTATAGTTTTATTCTATACAACTCCCTAGAAAAGATAGTCTTTGGCAACCCGCTTGGGACCCCCTTCTGTCTCTCAAGCAGAAGCTTTCTTTCTCTCAATAAATATATTCTGCTCTAAACTTCCATTGTTCCTAATATTCATTCTTCAATTTTAAAGAACATGAATTGTATTGGACATATACTAGGTTGGGTGTTTCATTCCCCTATATCATAGGGGATGTGGGGAGAATTATTGTGTTTAAGGAAAAAGAAAAGAAGACAATAAAAAGAAGAGAACGTGGGTTCATTTTAAAGTCACTCAATACTCTAGGCACTGGAAGCTGTGCTGTGATCCATATTTTAAGAGGGATAGGAAGTGAAGATACGTTTAGAGAGGACAGCAAGGTTGACAACATGTTTTTTTCAAGACAGGAGAATTAAGAACCTATTTTAGGAAGAAATGGGTAGAAAATGAGGAGCAAAAAGTAAGAGAAAGAAAAGAGCCAAAACTCCAGTTTCCAACGTTTAACAGATTCAAAGATTAGAAATAGGACCCACAGATCCAAGTGCTGGCATTTCCCTTACACAGATAGTTGGTTTATTATGTGCCTAGTCCTGAAGGCTTGCCTTGACTCACACCATCACCACTGCTTGTGATCCCACTCTGTGCCCCTCCCACCACCAAGACAAATCTTTAACTATCCCTACTTCCAAGGGTCCATCTTTTCTCTGACGATGTATTGCACCAACTATACAATTATCTAGAGTGGTGAGAAATTATATTCTTTTTAAAAAAATTTTTAGGGTGCTTTGATGGGAGACTGGTAAGACCCTGCCCCACCTCCCACATCACTGGAGGATAGTGGAGGACAACTAAGAGGTCCCTCTGGGCCTAACTGGCTGGCCCAGTGATTGATGAGCTGCCTGCATTCTGCTTGGCATGCTGGAAAGTGAGTGTAGCACTATCCAGCCCATGGAAGTTTTGGTGCTTTGCTGGGAGACTGGTAAGACCCTGCTCCACCTCCCACACCACTGGAGGACACACTGTGAGGCCCCTCTTGGCCTATCTGGGCCCTACCCCATTGACTCCTGAGCTCACCAAAGCTGCCAGCCTTTGGGCTGGCAAGCCAAAAGTGAGCACAGCACTCACCAGCCCAAGGGGAAGATTTGGCACTTTGGTCCTAGACTGGTAAGGTCCTGTGCAGCAATCTCAAGTGGCTGGAGCCATCTGGTAAGGTCTGTCTAAAGACCTCCACTCAACTGGGGAAACTCCCTGCAATAGGAATAGATATTCACAAACAACAGACCTTGCATTTGGCTTCCCTAAGGGAATATAGGACAATGACAAAAGAAAAGAGCAAAATGTAATCTCAAACCTCCAGCCCATCCCAAGCAAGCCTAGGAGACATGAACATAGAGCAAAATGTAGAACATAGACCTGAAACTCCTGAAATAATAACAACTGAAGTAAAGAAACAACTCTGGGAAGCTATAAAAGAACTCAGATCAGAAATAATCTCCCAGATAAAAGAAGAAATGAGAAAAGTAATGAAAGAAATGCTGAACACATCTAAAGAAGATATAGTTAAAAAATTAGAGGAACAATGCAAAAATATGGAAACCTTGAACAAACAATATAAGAAACAAATAGAATGCATGAAACAGATTCAAGGGGATATACAGGAAATAAAAAATTCCATTGAAAGTTGGCAAAACTGCCTAAATGAAAATGAAGATAGACTTTCAGACCTCAAAGACAAGATTGTAGCTAGTTAACAGGAAAGGAAATAACTTTTAAAAATAAGGAATCAAGAAATAACAATTCAACAGCTGCAAGATGATGCAAATAAAAACAACATAAGATTGATAGATATAAAGAAAAAGGTTACAACACAAATGATATCAAGAGGTTATTTACAGAAGTAATAGCTGAAAATTTCCCAAACATGAGAATGGAAACTGACATACAGATCAGTGACGCATATAGAACTCCAAATAACCATAATCAAAATAAAACTACACACAGACATATAATAATCAACATCCCAGAAATCCAACATAAGAACAATATTAAAAGCTGCAAGAGAGAAGAGAAAGATCACCTATAAATAAAGTGTATCAGAATCACAGTAGACTTCTCAACACCATCAATGAAGTCAAGAAGAGCATGGAGTAAAGTATTCCAGATCCTAAAGGAAAACGACTTCCAACCCAGACTGATGTACCCTGCAAAACTATCCTTCAAAATTGATGGAGAAATAAAATACTGCCATGACAAACAACAGCTAAAAAACTTCAAGATCACCAAACCAACCATGCAAAGAATACTGAAAGATATTCTAGATAGATGTACGAAAAAAACCACTAAACAAGGCAAACAATTAAACAGTGTGGAAAGGTTAAGAATCAACAGCAGAAGGATAACATGTCAAACATAAACTAATATATTTCAGTTATAGCCATTAATGTAAAAAGCCTCAATTCACCAATTAAAAGAAACAGACTGTCAGAATGGATTAAGAAACAACACCCAACCATATGCTGTATGCAAGAAACCCATCTAACCCAAAAGGAAACTCATAGACTGAAAGTAAAAGGATGGAAAACAATACTCCATACAACAAGAACCATTGTTTGCAGACAATGTGAACTTCAAGCCAAAAATGATCAAAAGAGATAAAGAAGGTCACTACATACTTGTTAGGGGAAAACTTCAAGAGGAAGAGATAACAACCTTAAATATATATGCACCAAATTTGGGAGCACCCAGCTATACAAAACAAATATTAATAGAAATGAAAAATCCAACAAGCAATAACACAATTATAACAGAAGACCTTAACACCCCATTGACACAGAGACAGATCAAGTAGACAGAAAATCAGCACAGAAATAACAGAACTAAATCACACCTGTGAACAAATGGACTTGGTAGACGTATACAGAGTGTTCCACCCAACAACATCAGAATATACATTCTTCTCAGCAGCATATGGGACATTCTCTAAAACAGACCATATACTAGCCTACAGAACATGCTTAAGTAAATGCAAAAAACTTGAAATTATCCCATGCATGTTATTGCATCATAGCACAATGAAACTAGAAATTAATGGCAGAAGAAACTGCAAAACCCCCACAAACACATGAAAATTGAATAATACACTCTTGAGCAATCAGTGTGTCACAGAGGAAATTAAAGAAGAAATTAAACAATATCTACAAGCAAATGAAAATACAAATACAACTTACCAGAATCTGTGGGATACAATGAAAGCAGTCCTCAAAGGAAAATTTATTGCAGTAAATTCCCACATCAGGAAAACAGAACAAACACAAATAAACAACCTGATGTTATACCTCAAACATCTAGAAAAAGAAGAGCAAGTCAAGCCCAAAGCCAAAAGAAGGGAGGAAATTATAAAGATCAGAGCACAAATCAATGCAATAGAGACTAAAACCAATGCAAAGAATCAATGAAACAAAGAGTTGGTTCTTTGAAAGAATAAATAAAATTGATAAGTCCCTAGCTAACCTTATTTTAAAAAGGAAAGAAAAAACTCAAATTCATGCAATAAAGAATAAAAAAGGTGAAATCACTACAGATCCTGTGGAAATACAGATCATCAATACCTATTTTGAAAAACTCTACTTTCATAGGCTTGATAACACAGAAGAAATGCACAGATTCCTAGAAACATATGAATTGCCAAAGCTGGGTCAAGAAGATGTAAACTGCTGAATAACTCAATTTCAGTTAATGAAATTGCAAATGTTATTAACCTTACCAACAAAGAAAAGCCCAGGTCCAGATGGATTCACTGCAGAATTTCACAAGAAATTCAAAAAAGACTTAATGCTGATACTTCTCAAACTCTTCAATGAAATCAAAAGGGAAGAAATTCTCCCTAACTCATTCCTGGAAGCAAGTATTACTCTACTACCAAAACCAGAGGAAGATCCAACAAAAAAGAGAACTACAGGCCAATCTCCCTAGTGAACATAGATGCAAAAATTCTCAATAAAATATTGGTAAACAGAATGCAGCATATCATTAAGAAATTATACACCATGATCAAATGGGATTCATCCTAGGAATGCAGGGATGGTTCAACATACACAAATCAATAAATGTAATCCATCATATCAATAGAAACAAAAATAAGAATCACATGATCATTTCTATAGATGCAGAAAAAGCCTTTTATAAGGTCCAACATTCATTCATGGCAAGAACCTTACAGAAAACTGGAACAGGTTGTCTTTACCTCAATATGATAAAAGCCATCTATAACAAACCAACAGCCAACATCATATTAAATGACCAAAAACTGAAGCCTTTACTCTAAATCAGGGACAAGACAAGTATGTTCATTATCACCATTCCTATTCAATATAGTGTTGGAAATACTAGCCAGAGCAATTAGAGAAGAGAGAGAAATAAAAGGAGTAAGATAGGAAAAGAAGAAATTAAATTATCATTATTTGCAAATGACATGATACTCTACATAGAAGACTCCCAAAACCCCATTGAAAGACTCCTAGGTATAATAAATAAATTCAGTAATGTAGCTGTATACAAAGTTAATACTCAAACATCAATAGTATTCCTATACACTAATAACTCATTGAGAGAGAAATAAGAGAAGCCACACTCTTCACAATAGCATCCAAAAAAGGGAAATACTTAGGAATCAATCTAACAAAAGAGGTAAAAGACCTATTCAGGGAAAATTATAATACCCTGAAAAAAGAAATTGAAGAGGATCTCAGAAAATGGAAAGACATTCCTGTCCATGGATAGAAAGAAAAAAATATTGTGAAAATGGCCATTCTCCCAAAATTGTTATACAGATTTAATGCAATCCCCATCAAAATACCACCAGTATACCTCACAGACCTAGAGAAATCATTCCTAAAATTCGTCTGAAACCAGAATAGACCTAGAATAGCAAAGACAATTCTGAGCAACAAAGAAAAGGCAGGAGGCATCACAGTCCCTCACTTGAAGCTATACTACAAAGCTACTGTAATAAAATCAGCATGGTACTGGAATAAAAACAGACCTGAAGATCAATAGAATAGATTAGAAGATACAACTAAAACTACAAATGCATTCAGCCATCTTATCTTTGATAAAGGGGCCAAACATGTTCACTGGAAGAAAGATAGTCTCCTTAATAAATGGTGCTGGAAAAACTGGCTCTCCATATGCTGAAAACTAAAACTAGACCCATGCCTAACATCATGTCCTAAACTAAAATCAAAATGGATCAAAGATCTAAATATCAAGACAGAAACACTAAATCTGCTGGAAGACATAGTAGGTAGAAATCTTGAAGACATAGGGGTAGATAGAAAATTCATGAACAAAAATCAAACTGCACGGGAAATACTTCCCAGAATCAATAACTGGGATCTCATCTTATTAAAAAGTTTTTGTATGTCAAAAGAAATCTTCAACAGAGTAAAAAGGAAACCCATGAATTTTGAAAAAATCTTAATCAACTGTCACTCAAAGGACTTCTGTCTAGAATATACAAAGAATTAAAAAAAAAAATCAGACCCCTGAAATTCAAAGACCCAATCCAAAAATGGGAATCTGAGATGAATATACAGTTCTCAGATAAAGACATACAACTGGCAAATAAAGACATGAAAACATGTTCAGCATCATCAGTCATTAGAGAAATGCAAATTAAAACCACACTGAGATTCCATCTCACTGCAGAAAGAATGGCTTGGATAAAGAAAGCTACCAACAACAAATTCTGGAGAGGCTGTGGGGAAAAAGGAACTCTTCTGCACTGTTGGTGGGAGTGTACACTGGTGCAAATACTGTGGAGGTCAGTCTGGAGATTCCTTAAAAAGCTGGGATTGGAAGTCCCATTTGACCCAGCTGTTCTACTTCTGGGCATATTCCCAGAAGAATTTAAAGCATCACATCACAGTGATATATGTGCACCCATGTTTATAGCAGCACAATTTTTAATAGCTAGATCTTGAAAATAACCTAAATACCCATCAACTGAGGAATGGATAAAAAAGATGTAGTACTTTTATGCAATGGAGTACTACTCAGCTATGAAGAATGATCACATTGAGATATTTATAAGTAAGTGGATGCAACTCAAGAGCATACTCATAAGTGGAATAAATCAAACTCACATGAGTAAAAACCATATTTTCTCCCTAGTGTAAGAAATGGTAAGAGTGCATAAGATACATAAAATCCTCAATAAAAACAGTGAAAGGGTAAGAATCTTCTCAAAGGGGGAAAATAATCGTCTCAGGGAAAAGGAAAAAGAAAAAGGAATGGAAAAGAAAAAATATCTAAATTTATATAAATATACTTAGGATAGCTAAGATGATGGTGCTACAAATTATATAAATTCGTAGAACAAAGCAGTTAATATTCATAGGATTGGAACAATTTTGCATGTTTGTGTCAGGTGACCTGAGGAACTCTTGGAGATCACTATATAAAATATCAACCTTAGTTCTATTCCTACCACAGTGTTTTGAAGGCCTGTATCATTATTGTTTTGGGCTATTTGCTATTGTTATTAGATTGTCTTTTGTTTCTTATTTTTCTAGTAATCAGTTTTGTTTTGTTTTTCCCTCTAATGCAGAAAGGATAGGTGTACATGTAGAGTATTATACATGCCTAAAATTTCTAAATAGTTTATGAGAATCAATTATATTATGTGTGATGAGATGAACAGTTATTTTGAAGAAAAACAGACATTATGGTATCCATTGCTGATTTCATATTATCCTGCTGTGAAATCCAATAATGTTTCTATTCTTTGTTCAGAGTGGTTTTAGTCTGCTTTGCATTGTTTAATTTCAACATACGTGAAGGTATGGACAGCTATTGTGAAGAGAACAAGAGACATTATGGCAGTCATTTTAAATTTTATATTGTCTGGATTTGAAGGCCTGTCTGTAATGCCTTCATTACCCTGTTATGATCAGTTTTATGCTATTTTGTTTTGTATGAATGTGTTGAGTGTGAAGATTTTGACAAACATTTAGAAGAAAACAAGAGGCATTATAGTAGCCATTGTAGATCTCCTGTTGTCTTGTTTTGAAATCTCTGTCACTTACACTGTTTTCTTCTGATCTGCTTTGTTCTGTTTTATTATGCTTAGCTTTACTCCTTTTTTATAAATAAAATTTCAAAAGAAATAAAAATAAAAATTTTAAAAATTTTTATTATTTATTTATTTATTTATTTTAGCAATTATATTCTTTACTGAGTGTGGTTTTCTTTCTAACCTCCTGGGCAGTGGGGGTACATTTGTGCCATCCTTTAATTCTCAGTACCACTTAGCAAGATCTGACCACATAGAAGGTGTTCAGTAACACTGTATCCTAGGTTCATAGAATTAAGTCAAGAAAGTCTGAATACCTTATTTTTCCCATGCAGTAAATGAAATCTGGAGAGGCTTATAATTTAATATACTTATTTTGTGATTTGTCACTTCCTGAGCATTTATTTGTGGCAGACACTATGCAAAGTGCTCAGGACCTTAAGGAGATAAAAGATTCACAGTCTAAACTGGAAAAGATATGTAAGCAGTTCAGCAAGACACAAATGATACAAAGTAAAATGCTAGTGTGTTCAAGCTGGAGCAGGAGACACTGTTGGTTTACTCTGAGAAGTAAGCTTAAGTCAGAAAAGTATCAGTGAGGAGAAACTATCTGCCTCTTACTGTAAAGAAAGACTGCAGGCTTATAGCTAGCTTGTTAATGTCCATGCCAAGGTGTGGCTCTAACCTTTCACATCTATTCTTCTGTTGCTATTCTTCCTACTTGGGTGATGTTTAATTACATGACTGAACAATTGATTGCTCTACCCTTTGCCATAATTTCTCACCTTGTCACGGCTAGAAGTTATGTGTGCATGACTGAGGGACAGCAAGAACTACCACTGCCTCTTGGAGAGGAAGAGAGCATGATGGTAGTGGTCAGGCCACGAAAGACAGTAAGGGATGAAAGGGAAGGGGCTGTGGGTACGCGGTCATGATGCTTGCAGAACCTCACCTACCCTTCCACATGCTAGTAGATTAGTAGTGCAGTAGTAATTTTTTATTTCAAGTGTGTGTGTGTGTGTGTGTGTGTGTGTGTGTGTATAGACTCTCTTTGCTTCTATATGAAAGGGGCTCAGCCCAACTCAGGGGCTGAACTTTTAATTTACAAATGGTCACCTTATTTGAGACCAGATGCTTTTGATTTGAGTCTCCAAATTCTTTCTTGTTTCACTAGTAAAATCTGGTTCCCTGGGTTAGAGATCCAGATCAACAAAAAGAGTGCCTTTCAGAGGGATAGGAGGAGAGAGGGAAATCCAGAGACAATTCTACATAGAAGGCCACAGTTTATTTGACAGCTTCATTAGCAGGAGAGACATGCTGGCATATCAGGGAGGGCTGGGTTGAGAGTTTACAACTGAATTGTGACCTTGGCTTTCTATCCAAAAGTGCATAACCCTAGGGAGCTCTCTGTGTTTCTGACTAGTCTTTCTTAACGTGAGAGGTAGGAGTGGGAGTAGGGATTATGTAGACCCTAAGATCCTTTCCAACTCTGGTGGTCTCCAGATTGCTAACTGGAACCCCAAGAAGGCAGCAGCTTGTCAGTCTCTCTTCTCACCTCAGGAAGAGTCAGAAAATATTTAGCACTGGCTCTTAAGCATGGGAAGTGGTGGCCCACAGAAATCACAGTTGAGATATTAATAGATGATTCCAAATGTTATAGTTGCATAGATGCACCACTCATTATGCAGATTGCCAATTATGAATTATTTGTTCTTTCTTCCAGGAGAGAAGTTGTTTATTTGCAAAC
Organism: Hydrochoerus hydrochaeris; assembly: GCA_004027455.1. Classification (NCBI taxonomy): domain Eukaryota; kingdom Metazoa; phylum Chordata; class Mammalia; order Rodentia; family Hydrochaeridae; genus Hydrochoerus; species Hydrochoerus hydrochaeris. The sequence continues at coordinate 17,673 of PVLA01007573.1, read as the reverse complement.
TCCATGAGGGTGACTTTGAGCAGCATGGAGACAAACCCCCACACTCAGCAGATGCCTTTAGGGGCCTCTTAGTGAAGACCTGTTCCTAGTTCTTAAAGAGCCAGAAGGTCATTTGAGAGTCCTGGGTAGTAGGGGGAGGTAAGCGAAGCCAGAAACAGGTCTATAAGAGAATGATTGCAATTAGGTCTTTCAGTTAGCGTGATCCCATCAACTGTAAAATGGAAATTGTTTTGCTTAAAGTTATGTAAAACCCACCGTGAGTTCACATCTCTTCAGCTACAGCATTTACTTTGCATGAACTTTTGCATGAGGATCAGGCCCCTTCTTTACAATTTCAAAACCATTCTCTCTAAAAGTAACCACCACTGACTGTGAATTTCCTTAGTGTTGTTAGTCTTGTACTTGGATCATCTCATTTCACCTCAGAGTCTTGAGGAGACACTGAAGCATAGAGGATTTGCATACTGCTCTAGTGTTGAACTGGTATTTGATCATAGGTTATCTGATCCTGGAACCTGAACACTTAACCACACACTGTGCTCTTCCTTAGACATTTGAAGCTTTGACCATAGACCATTTTTTTCGGGCAGCCTGAATTCTGAGGGCATGTGGAAGTAGGTGCATCTGATGCAGTGTCCCAGTTGTCCTCTGTTAGATGCTGGGGTTCCACTTAAACTTCTAAATCTGAGAGGAGCTTGAAGTTGGCTCAGGGAGAGTGTAGATTAATGAGCTTTAAAAAGTTGGAATGAGGAAGGGCTGTAGGAAATGTTTTCTATGAAGATAAGAAGCAAGCTGGGAGGGTGTCTGGGAAATAACTGCGGCTAGTGTTGGAGTAAAAAACCCCACAGATTCTAGGAAGAAAATGAAGGTTGTAAGCCTTGTAATCTAACATCAGATGCAAGGGAGAACCCTGAGTTCTGAATATGAATGTATGAAGAAAATAAAGAAAGGAGATTGTCTTGCTGTAAGAGGGAGCAAGAAGAAATTAATCAAGAAGTCTTTAAGGACTACCTGCTCCATGTGTACTCATACCTGGGTAAAATGTCATAGGACATACTCAGAAACAAGCCCTGTTCTTAAGGAGGAGTTGGTTTCACTGAGTTGTAAGACTTACAACAAAAATAGACTCTATAAGACAGTGTACCTGTCTCAGAAGTGTGGTCTACAGCTGTTCTGCCAATCTGGTAGCCACTTGCTACACATGGCTATTGAACATTTGAAGCCTGACTAGTCCATGTTGTGATGAAAATTTAAACTGTGTACTAGATGTCAAAGACCTAGTATTAAAAAGGAATGCAAAATATCTTTATGTTGTTTATGTGTTATAATGGCATAGTGTGCATATTAGGTTAAATAATTAATACTAAATTTTGGTTTTTGTAATTTCTATAACAGAAAGGGGATGAAAAGATGGGGGAGAGAAAATGGAGTAGAGGAGAAGAGGCTGGAGAAAGAATTCTGATGTGTTATGTTGATGTACCAATTTTCCATGAGGAATGTAATTATTATCTATTGTAAATGTGTACCAATAAAAATAAAAACTGAAGAAATGTGGCTACTATAAAAATTTAAATGACAAAGGTGGGTCACACTGGAAGTAGTGCTGGTCTAGAGCCCTGGTTACCTTATGTTGTGTCCTTGTGCTTGCAAGGAATACTAAGTCTCAGGCCCCATCCTGGGCCTGCTGACTCAAAATCTGTATGTTGACATGATCCCACTTTATTTGCATGCACAATGAAGTTTGAGAAGCATTAGACTCCACCAGTGATCCCATGTCTCCTTTGTGAGTTGGTCTTTTCTAGTTTTCCCACTTAAAGTTCTACCAATAACTCCCTGAATGGCTTAGAACCAGGGCTAACCTGAGTCTAACCTCAGGTTAACATAAAGGAACCATACTAGTTGATCTTGGAGTCACCAACAGCTCTAACAGGCTAACTACATGATTACAATAGAGCAATTTTCTCATGTGGTAAAAGTGATTATTCACCCCAGTGCTTAATGTTAGAATCTAGTTCCCAACCAAGGTCTTATCTAAAATGGTAATATTCTTCCATTTCTTTTAAAGATATCCCTGTCCTATGTCTTCTTTAAAACTGCAGTTCAGTATTTCTACTTGTCAACAAATTTATTCATAAAGCAGGTAGTGGAGAATTTAGCATTTGGAATGTAGGCACTATATAAGAAAAATGGTCAGATATGAAGGTGCCAAACATAATTTTTCTTTTGAACTTTTTCTCTAGGCTAAGTTTTCACAAAGGATATTCCTTGTTTCCTACCCAGGAGAGAGAAAGTAAGCCAGTAGTAAGGGAAGCAGAAAACCACAGTATTAAGAGAACAGATTATGAGCTCTGAAGAGCTGGAATTTGTATCTCAGCTCTGCCCATCTGCATAATCTTAGATCAGCCAATTTTACCCACCTGAGTCTCAGATTATCCTCTCCAGAAAGGATTCAGAAATTCCATTGCTTATGCAATTTATTGTATGTGAATTAAATTAATGTAGCTTAGAAGGATCCACAGATATTAGCTGATATTGCCATTATTTGTATTATTAATGATATTACTAGTAGTTGCCACCAATATACTATGGGGCTAGGGATTATGTGAGTGAAGAGTCAGGACAGTGTCTACTAATGCTAGCTGAGCACCACGTCAGGAAGGTAGCATTTGAAATGGTTCTTGAAATATAAGGTTTGAAGAATGGTAGGTAGCTCAGTTTAGTAGACAGAAGGGCAAAATAGGAATTATGGTTGCAAAAACAGATTGGGTCCTCTTTGTGGAAATTAAACTGGAAGAGACGTTTTGATGCTATAGCATTCAATCTTTTTGACTACTGTTGAGAAAATGGGTGTCCACATCAGCAAATCTGAGTGCAGAGCCCAGTACCTTCAAGGGTGTTGTTTTGTGTTGCTTTGGTGGATGCCAGATTATTCCATCAGCCCCATCTCTCTGGCCTGTCTTTCTCCAACCAAGCCATTGGCAATCAGATCCTGCTCCCACGTTGACATTTCCCTGAGACTCATTTCATGCTATTTCTTCACGGGGGCATCTGCACTGACAATGCAAAGAGACTTTTCCCACATAATTGAAAGGAATTTCTGATTATGCACCAGGATGTCAGCCATGATGACGTCTTGGATTGTTTCCAATTCCAGCCTCCTCTGATGACAGTATTCCAGTCTCCCTCTTTTTCCCTCTCTGGCACTTTCACTTTCCCTGTGAACTTTTTGCTCCCTTCTGGGAGTAATTTCTCAAGACAGAATATTGTTTCCAAGTCTCTCCTCCTCCTACCACTATGAGGGATCTGTAGTGAAGTGTACTCTTTTTAGGGGGGCAATGCTCATAGACTCTGCTATTTTGCAGACCTGCAAAGATTTCCTCAGTGGTTACTCTGTCATGACCATGTCTGGAACCCTGTGCCTGACAAGAAAAGGTTGAGTGAATGCATGTATATTTTGGGCCTTTCGTTAGAGAACCCTTTTGAATATGCAGAACAAAGTGAGGGCTGCATTTATCTCTGACCTTTTCCTCTCCTTTCTTGCATCTGTTAAGGGAAAAACAGGCCTCTGAGCTCACCAGACTCGTCTCCCACGGAGCAGATGATAGAGTCGCCTGGATTCACTTCCTCACCAGACCTCCCTCCACAGGCCCAGCTGAATCTTTCCTGCAGCTGATTATCCGTGAGGCTTCTGGGAGTTTCTGGGGGCAAAATGTGACACAGGGTCTTTGGGGAGAGGCTGAGGTAAAGCTAAACATCAGGACCTTGGGTTCTCTGGCGTGTTTAGCCTTTATATCCTCTCTCTGTGAAGGAGATTGATGCCAATTCTGTTCTTTTTATTTTTCCTTGTAAGACTGCTTCTGCTGTGGAGATGGAATGTGTGGCAGGAAAAGGGAAGTGGAAGGTGGAACACATCAACTGGATGGCTCAGTGCTGACCAGAGATCATTTTGCCTAGAGCTCCCATAGTGCTCTCTCTCCATCCATAGGGTTTCATCAAAAATCTGATATCATCCAAGGATCCCTCTTAGTGAAAAGTTTCCCAATAAAAATGTTTGCCATTTCAAAAATTAAGTTCCTTTGAAAATAACTATAACCCAATAGGAAGAATTCTGGACTTGCTAAGAGGATTTGACTCTGCTAAGCATTTTAGAGGGTGTGTTCATGGGTCCTCTATGAGCTTCACAGAGTAACTGTGTCTGCTTGGCCTCCCATAGTCTTCTCAGAGCTTAGCACTGTGTCTGCTATGAGGTAGGTAATTATTAGTGAAAAACATAATGTAGATCAAGTTCATATATGTCATATGCGCATATAAACATGTACTTTTATGATGTCTTTGCTTTTATTGTTTAAAAAGTTTAAATAAAAGTATAAGACAATGCTGCTAGTGTAAACATTTACTTATCCTCTGCTTGAACACTATCCTTCATTTAACCCACACTTACATAACATTCCCATCTTTAGTCCTTGGGATTTCACCAATAAGTATATGCTATTTCTTGGGAATTAGTCACACAGTTTCTTAACAACTTTCTTTAAAATGCCAGTGCATCTCAGTTGGGCAACATATTAAATTACATATAATAAATTAGTTTGAAAAATGACTTTCCTACAAAAAAAAAATCCCCAAACAGAAGAGACCGAGAAACTTTATTGTTCAGTCCCTAAGAAGAGTGGACAGGTAGAAAGAGAGAGAAGAGAAAGCAAACAATTGAAGAAGACACTGTTCGTTCTTGGCCTAGGTGATCTGACGTAATTCCTTCTTACCTGGTCAGGGTACAGAGATGGGAAGATGCAGAGCTACAGTATTTCTGTATGCTTTTTTCATATTTATAAAATCCATAAAGAATAATCACTTTCACCCAATGGAGAATCTTAGCCTCTCCAGGGTGGATTGGTTATAATCACTCATTCTACTTAAGAGCTTCCATTACAACAATCTTAATTGTTTCTCAGCTTCTTACCTGAAGATGCTGAGAGCTCACTGTCTCTTAGGGTGTGTCATTCTATTGTTAACAGACAAAAACTTCTGAAAAATAATTCACTTAATTGTGTGATTCAGATATTCTGATTTATTGGTTGTTAATTAACATTATGTGGAAATGCTCAATATCTAATAGGACCAATTTCTCACTAGTGTAAGAACAAAGAGTTAAGCCAGTGCAAAGCAAAATTGAGACTTTTTAAAAGCCCTTTTATCTTCACCTGTTCTTTTTATCTTTCCTTTGTCCGCAAGGTCTTTCCTCTCTGACCTCAACACTGACAGCCCCAAGCCTTTCTAGGTTTGACATTTGCAAAGTTTCATGGATTGTTAAGCAGAAATAATAAATCTGACTTCCCAAATGCTTAACAAGGGAAACGACATTATAAAGTCATGTGCCTAATGTGGCAGGAAATATTCTATGGGCTCTTCCTTCAATCCTGCCATGAAAGCAATCATCATCTCTACCCACATCTCAGTCTCTGACTCCTACTTACCCAGGGAAAGGCTGATGAGGAATCTAAGGGACCAAGCTTTCTTAGCTGCTGTGAGGTGGATATGTCTGCTATTTTAAGTATTCTGTTTTCCCTCCCACACTCACCTCATGCTTTTCCTATATATCCTAATGTTATGAAACTCAACAGTAAAAAGTCAAAGTATATTTGCAGGGAAATCTATGGGGGTTGTTTGTAGGCACTGGTCATAAAACCTATAAAAAGTGTTCAGGAAAAGGGAAAATATCTGACTGTTGCTCGCACTCTCTCCCAAATTATCTCTGCTCAGAGGATCTCTCGGTCATCATTTGGATCCCCACAGTAGGAATGAGGAATGAGTGTACGCCGAGCAGCAAAGGAACACGAGAGATTCTAGCCGTCCAGATGTTCCTGTCTCCAATCTAAGGTGGCAGCCAGGAGTTCAAGATGTGCCTTGGACTCAGCAAAAGAGCCTTAAGCCTCCAGTGCTCTTTTTCTAGATAAAGAGCTGGTAGTTTGGTTTTATTCCAATTCCTAAACTTGGGAACCAGAAGTTGAGCTAAGATAGTGTCTGATAGTAGGAAAAATAGAACCCCTGGGACGGGAGGTCTCTGGTAAATGACCTCAGTGACAACAAAAAGCTCAGACTTGTAATATTTGCTGATTTCTGTGGTGTTAATACTTGAACCTTGGCTGATTTCAAGTTACCAAAGTGAAGTTACTGAGCTCGGAGTTAGGGAAAGATGTCTGTGCATGCCAGTTCCAGCACGCCACCAGGAGAGAGTGGTGCTTGCAAGGGAATAGGGTCACTAGTATGCCGGGACCGTGGGATGATGACATTCCCGCCTGTGTTTATGCATCAATATGCTATTTCAAATGGGAAGATGGTAATTCTTTTCATGCCCTAAGGTTTTTTTCTTTTTTTTCCTTTTCACTTTTGTTATTGAATGTGGCAAATTCAGCTAGTTTCTGGGAAGCCTCAAACCAAGGGGAAAGACACATCAAGTCAAGGGGAGTTCATACTTCCCATAATCTACAGGGTAATTTGTTTCCATCTTCAACACATGAAATCTTGGTAGTTTTCTCCAAACTCATAGGCTATCACTTTACTGTGGGATTCTGGTTCAGTTATTTTCTCTTCTTCATTTACCATTTTCGCAGCTGTAAAATGGAGAAGGTAAACTATGAAACTTCCTGAGTTTTATAATTCTAATATTCCTCTTATCCAAAACTGAAAATCTGTAAGTAGCAGATCCAAAGTATAAAGCACAGCTAAACATTTCCAAACAAAGAAACACCTTTCTTTATTAACATGAAGCTGGAAAACTTCTTGCCTACCCCAAAGCTAAATAGAACTGTGGGTCTGATAGATTTCATTCTTTCTCCTCACACAAGGCCTTTGCATACTATGTAAAGATACTAGCAATTCCCAGCCTTTGTCCTTCTTAGGTCTGTTACTTGGCCTGATATTCTATATCTACCTGTTCTATTCTGGAGTCTGTAGACCACTTTGTGAAGCAAACCAAACTTATCAGCAGCTGGGGGGTCCTTAGTATCTGTAAGTATGACATGAGATACCAGATGAGCCAATTCCCTTAGTGATGAGACACACACACCAGGGAAATGTGGAAGTGAGGAAGTAAGAGACAGATTCAAACACAGGTCCTTGTGGGGCAGAATATGTGCAGGGTTTTAACTAGCTTTCATGGTCAGCCACAGGGCAACTAGCATACAGCTTCCAGGTGGTTAGAAAGCAGAAAGTACTGAAGAAAAAAGATCCTGAGAAGGAAAGTAGAAAGTGATGGAAAGTTTCTGGTTTACAATATGCAGAGGCTTCCCTCTGCAGTTTTCAAACTGTCTTTGCTCTAGTGGGAATAGTAACTGAGAGGTTCTCAGCATGAGCTACATCAGTGCCTTTGTCTCTATGAGTGTCCAGATGTGGCTTCTGCACCTGGAAGCATCTGGCTAGATGGAACTCAGAGTCTTACCTCATCACAGCCTTTCCTGAGGTTGATCCGGCTGGGGAGGCCAAAAGGGAGGAGAGCAAAGGCAGAGAGAGGTCAGGAAAGAGGCCCCTGGGTGAGAGAGGCCTTGTGGTGACAGCTGTGGCTAGGAAGCACCAGGGACCTGAAAACCTCAACAGGAAGCCAAGGTGCTTGGTTCAGACTCCTGACAAGGGAGGCAGCTGTTTGCTGCTCTCTGCTCAGTGACACACTGCTTCATGGTAAGTCCTTTGGAAAATAAAAACTAAAACACTTAGTGGTGCATCCTCCACTCATGCTGGTGGAAATTTTTTGATCATAAATATAAAGTTTACTGAAGTTGACATTTTTATCCATTTGCTCTTTTACTTTGCTTGGGTGTATGTGTTTAGTCCTCTTATGAGATCATCTAACTCCAGTTGCAGCCCCAAACTGGCTAATTTGACAATTTATGTGCTTTGTGTTCAGAACAGAGCCCATTTTCAGGGCTGGAGAAATAATTACAATGATAGTAACAGCTACCATGCTGTACTTTCTATAGGCCAGCTGGTGAATCTGGGATTTGAACCCAAGTGTGAGCATAACTACCAGAGGCAATTGTCAGCAAGTGTTACCTAAGTGGAACAGAGGAAGGACAAAGAGTCAGGATCTTTAATTTGACACTGAGATGGATAAGAAATCTTCAGTTTCTTCTCTAGGATAGACAAAGTAGCAAATAAAAGAGTAAAGAAGATGACCAAGACCAAGAAGTCACATCATTATGTATTTCACTTTGTGTTTGGTGTCCTTCGAGTTCCACAACAGCAAAGCTACTTACTGTTTTTGCTCATTTCCATATAGCTAGTGACTAGCACAGTGTCAGTGCACAGTAAGTGCTCAACAAGTTATTATTAGGTGAGTGAGTGAATTAATTGTTCATTAAGACACTTAATACACAGGATTTCATTTGATTATATAAAAATCCTGTAGGGTATAGAATGTAAGAACTTTTTCTTTTCTTTTTTTTTTGTTTTTTTTTTTTGTTCTGGGGATTGAACTCATGACCTCACGTTTGCCAGGACAGGGCTTATGCTGTTGAGCTGAGTGTGAGAACTTCAGACATTCACAGCCCTAGAATGTGAGAACTTCTGACAATGACCATTGCCCAGACAAAATTACAAAGATTACTATAAGAGAATAATGTCAGAAGGCCAGAAAAAGATAAAATGGGGGCCTGCAGTCAAAGTTGCTCATTCTAACTCTGTAAAGCAGGAACAGTAGTGGAAAGAGGTTTTTATATAGTGCTCCTCTAAGTTAGGAGGCTTAGGAGAGTAAAAAAGAGAGGTAAGGGGAGGAGCTAGAAAGGCACAGAAGAGTGAGGACCCCTGCACTCCTCATGAAATCAGACAGCGTCCCTGTGACTGACTTAACTTTCTGCAGTGTCATCTGAAGAGGATTCTGTGGCCTCCAAAACCTATGGTTCTCTTTGCCTCACTTCTCTCATATCTGAGGCTACTCTTGAGCTTCAGATCACTTTCACAAGGGGAACAGAAATGACCAGCAAAAGACACCTTAGCTAGTGCTTTTCAGTAAGAGCTTGCTGGTAGCCCTACAAATGGATTCCTATTACTAGGAGTGAACCCTTTCCCACTCCTGGAAGGGCCACTTAGTATAACATTGATGATAACTATGAATAAAACATAGCAAGCTTGCTTAGTATCAAGCACTATTCTAAACACTGAACATTGTCTAAGCTGTGTTATTTATAAAAAGCTGCAGCCCTTTTTCTCTATGACAGACTATCAGCATCTTGCCAGAAAGCAAAACCTGTATTCTCCCTTGTAATTTTTCTGATAAAACACATCCACTATCTTTCCTGATGTACGTGTATCTATTTATGAATGTATGTATCTAAACTAATTCTTTGCATAGTTTTTCCACTGTTGGCATTCCACATGCCACAGAAGAGTTACTCCCTTGCTCTTTTTTCACTTCTAAAAATGATCAAAATAAGTCATGATCAAAATAAATAAGCCAACCAATCACTGAAGAGAACATTTAAACACAGTATGGCAACACTTTAAATTATTTTAAGAGTTAGAAGACCTGAAATCCAGTTTCAGTGTAGGCCAGTCATTTTTCTATCCAAACCATGTTGACTAATGACCTTGTAAGCATCGGGAATTGTGGAAATTCCATAAGTCTAAGAGGCAGTTCCTGGACCCTTAGATTTGCTCTCTAGAGCAGGAAATAAGGAGAAGTGGGAAGCCTGGTAGGCAGGTTACTCTCAGTGGGGGGCTCTAGGAGTTATAAAAGCACAGGGCAGACCAAGGCCTTGGGATAGCTCAGGCATGCACTGGGGACAGCTGTGGGGGAGACACTGGCCTTTGAAATAGTACTGGAAATGTGAATGTGGTTATTTATTTGTACAGTATCTCTCTTGGTAAATCGTTTAAGGTAACTAGATAGCAAAGCTAAGGAATAGAAAAGGTGGCCCAAGGAGGAGGAAGCTGAGAGAGCGCATGAAAGCTCCCTCCTCCTCCAGTCTCACTTCTTCTCTCTTAAAGGTGTCATGGGCCTGAGTAGGTGATTTCCCAGAGCCCCATAGACTCAGGGGGACATCTCAGGAAGGAAGGTAAGGCCAGGTAGGTTCCTCTCGCCACAGCTCCCAGAAGAGAAAAGCTTCTTTCCCATCAGGGCCACCTGGCAAGGACCCAACATGTTTCTTTTGTCTTAATCCGTGTCGTTTGGGAATCAACCTCGGAGTTTCTCCATCTTGCACTTCTAAGCGTAAGCTCATTGATATTCAGCAAACTTTCCCGGCCACTTCTCTTTTAATTCTGTGAGAAGACATTTCAATGAGTCTGGGCTGGGACAATTTAGAGCTGAGACTCCGATCTCTATTCACAGCCTGGGTAAGTTCTCACAAGATTTGAGTCAGGAGGCTAAGCTTTTAGATCCCCCGTGGCATTGTCTCCAAGTTCCTCAGGCCCAGGCTGCCAAGTTCATATGCGGGGCTGATCTCCCTGCTTTCACAGACCTACTTATTAGCAGCTTTCTTTCTTTCTTTTTCTTTTCTTTTTCTCCCCCTTCCAGGCCCATAGATACAATTATTAGAAATTCCTGGTTTTGTGCCCATATTGAAAGAAGGCCTGAATGGGTATGCTAAGGTCCCGAAAGTGAGCCACTCTCCCTAACTCAGCTTCTGTGGTTAATTAGATTTGGATGGTTTCAGAGGAGCAGCTGGAGTTTTCAGAAAATGGGAGCAATAAAAAGGGACTATTCAAGGTATTTTGGAGGGACCATATAAAACAATGTAGCTGTGAAATGGGGTTTGGGAAATACAGTGCTCTTGAGTTGGTTGGGGGGTGGTGTGAAGGGGAGAGCAGGCCAGGGCAGGCGGGCATGGATGTGAGCAGGCAGGAAAGTGCCCAGCTCCAGCAGGTTCTGTTAAGCTGGACCCTGTCAAACTGGGGTCCCACGGTGAACTCCCATTCCCATGATAACTTTGCCCCCCTATATTGCAGGAGCAGCTACAACCAACATGGCCCATCCAGCACAGACCTGAAGCAGGTAAACTGGGGCAAAAGGGAGTGGAATATTTGTCTTGGAGGTTAAGGTCACCCTTTTGGCTGAAACTCTCAAAAATTTATCAGCTCTGTGCATAGACAGGGCCAGTGTGATGACCTGCTGCTGAGTGTGGGCTTTGGGAAAAGCATCTCTCCTTTCTTGGGATACAGCATGAGTTTTCCTGGAAGTATCTGACATCTCAAATTCTCTAATATCTTTAGCTTATCTTAGAGTGAGAATTTCACTTGTTAAACATTCAGTGTCTGTCCCTTTGTAATTTATAGTTTTCTTCATCTGTGAGACCAGGAAGTTGGTCCAGATGCTAAGACTCCTGCTTTTTCTCTCTCTCTCTCTCTCTCTCATGCAGCTATTCACTCACAGTAAGGGAGACCATTCATGGCAAAGTCTGGCAGGGTGAGGAAGCTGAGGGCTCAGAAACCTGAGGGTGCATCCTTCCACTGCTCAGTGGAACAGGGCGACTGGCAGCCACGTCTAGCTCATAATCTTTTGCTCAGTGGCCCAAAGTTTAATGCAGCTTTGGTGACTGTGATCAACCAGTACAATTGAGGAGAAGATAAAAGTAAGGCAGTGCTACTTCATTACATGGAGCAGTGAAACCTAGTAGTTTTCAAGATTTTTAAACAAATTATTGGAAGGTTTTCTTCAAGCAAAATCCTAGGTCATTTGCAAATGAGAAGGAGACTAAAAGATGAAGAGAGTGGAGAGGGAAGGGAGAGAAAGGGAATGTAAAAAGAATTAAGATGCATTACATACAGGAACCAACTTCTCAGGATGAATGCAATCATTACATACTGCAAACATGTGCCAAAACAGCTAAATGTAAAAAAGCAAAATCCTGCATCGAATGTCAGACTGCAAAGTAGAGAGAAGCAGAGAAGCCTGGGTGGTGGGGTGGGCTCCTGGGGCTTGCATGGCTCACTCTGGCAATGCACCATAGGTGATCCCTTGTGTCCAGGCACAGAGCTCAGGCCCCATTTTCACTGTTGCTCCAAGACTTCTGCAAGCAACAAAGCCACTAATTCCAAACTCTACTCCCAGAAGTTTTAAACTGTCCCATCTGGTTTTTTATTAGGGTTCTGTCTGTGATTCCATTTTTGTAGAGGTGCTCCTTTCCTTCTTTCCTAACTCTGATAGAGTCAATGTCGACAGACTCTCTGGTTGTGTTGGTGAGAAGAGTCTATTACCAAAACACAGTTATTAATATCAGTGTGCCCATGGGCTGGCAAGCTGTGGAGAAGATGAAATAATAGCTTGCTCTTTCCATTAGTGAAAGATTAGTCTCTTGTACCAAAAACATGGCACTGGGTCCTATGATTCCTGGTGAATGGAACATTCTGTCTTCAATTTAGGGGCTTATTCTCTAGTGAGGGATGGAAACCACACACACAGTGACTGCACTGCAGAGTGACATCATCAGTGCTGTGTCAGGACAGAATGCTACTATGAGGGCTACATAGAAGTCTCAGAGAACACTTAGAGGTGGCTGCTCTGACACATAATGCTCCACCCAGATTGAGGGAAAGGGAAAAGATATTGAGCACAGATGCTGACCATGGGGTTCTGTTTTAATGTTTTATGGTTTAAAGCTTGGAGGGAAGGGCACTGATAAAGAAGGGAAAGACTTACGGGTATCAGGAGAGGAGACTTCTTTAGACAGGCTTTCAATGTGCAACATTATAAAATCTCCTTTTCCTGTTCAGAGTCTTGTTTTTAACTACTGTCTTCTGTTTGTTCATGTCTTTTCAGTTGCCCTTTCTATCTGTGGAACACTTTTAGATTATTGGTTTCCCAAAGGCAAGAATGGTGAGTGTCTCTTTTAATAACTCAGATTACTGTGCAACTGGAAACCAGACCACTAGCCACAGTGCTTTTAGTCAAACAGGACATGCAAGAGCACCCCCTACCTGGGGAAGCACACAAGAATAAGGCAGAGTCTGTCTCAGAAACCTGCCCAAGGAGAAAAGCAAGCTTATAGAGATGCCTTTAGAAGATGGCTTATTGTCTCTGTGCATAAGTGGCATTGACAGTCTGAGTGGCTAGAGAGCATTTGAATTAGGAAGCAAAGAGCCAGTCTCCATAGAAGATTTAGGAATTGAAATTAATAGAATCAATAGTTGTTCAGTCCCTAGGATTTATTTCTAGATATGTGGGGACCAAAATAGTAGCTCCTTGGGTCACTTTCTGGTCTAGAAGGAGAGATGTATAGGGCACCCAAGGAATTATCACAGAAAAGTTCAGCATCCACATGGATCCACTGTTGGCTTCTGTGATTCCAACAAAGGCAGAGAGGGAAAGGGAGAGAGCTGCATGGGGCTGGGATGGCCACAGTGGGAGGAAGTGTTCTGATGAGGAAAGGGAGTCCATTTGAGGAGGTAAAAAGCCACATGGAGTTTTCACCAGGAAGGAAGGAAGAGGGGGGCAGAGTAGGTAAAGGTCAGAGGCAGGTTTAGCTGGTCCAGGCTGGATATAGGCATCTCCTGAAGGGGGAGAAGGCTCTGCACTAGAGAAAGCATGAAACGAACCCAGCCAAAGATTTTCAGGGTAGGCTGTGCAGATTTTGGTTATATGGGGGCCTTGAATTGCAACTAAGAAATGTGAGGATAGGTGAGGAGAGCTGTTTTTCAGACTAGAATGCTGAGCCCCTATCACTCCCTCAATTGGAAAGGAGCTCTTGCTGGTGGTCCCATGCAGACCCTGCCAGGTACTTCTCTGTTCTGCCTCAGCACAGAAATAATGAGCTGGAAGTGGCTCCCCATAATTGGCGCTCTCCAGGCTGCTGCCTGGTTCCAGAGGAGAAGCAATGCTCCCTCCTCTGCACGCAGTGATTGCTGGCCCAAAATAGCCCTGCACCTGCTCTGAGATGCCTGCAAGATAATTTCAGCTTTCAAGGAAACTGCCCTGATTGGTATTGATTTTTCATGACCTCCCTTCAGCTAAACACCTGGAGATGGGCACCTGATCCCAGAGCGGCACCCTGGAAAGCACGGGGCCCTGAGGCAGACAGCCTGAGGCACTGGGTCTGTTGAGGCAGGACATCGTAGAGAAGGGAGGCTCAGGCTCTGGGGTCTCCTGCCCTGCACATATCTACCACGGGGTTAGACATGAACCTGGTGATGCAGAGGGGCAGGAAAGGAGGAGGAAAGAAAAGCAAGTGTCATTGCTCTTGGGAGCCACTTTGGAAGAAATGGCAGAAATGTGGGTCCATCTCCTGTTTCTCTTCTGTCTGATTCAACCTTTCTTCTCAGCTCATCTTCCACTATGGCCTACTGGCTGACCCTTTGGGAAGAGTTTCTTTTAGCCCAAACCTGGAGTTCTATCCCTGAGTTGCCTGGTTGCCTAGGCAAAGGCTTTTTTTTTTTTAAGCTCAAATATTATGTGCAGAAAGATTAGGGGTCCTGAGAGAAATAAAACACAGACTGAAAAACGACAAGGGGTCATGGACAGATCAGTGAAGTCAGGATCAAATGCTAGTGTATTTAAGGCAAAAATGACAACATCTTATCCAGTTCTCCCCCAAAACTCTGGATGCCAGGGATAGGAATCTGTGCTTCTCTGTTGCAGGTGTTTAACTTGCCCAAGGCCATACACTTAGAATTGTTTAAAGTCTATTTGAATTCTATATTCAAAGTTCACATTCTTTTCTCTGTGTCGTGCTATTTTGGTCACACATTATCCATTTTACTATGGGGAAAGAAAGGTTACTTGATCCAAGTCAAACATTATGACGCAGTGTTTTATTATATTCCTCTATTGGACTCTTGGGCTTTGGGGATTCTTATTGGTATTTTCATTTCATAGAATTTCCTCAGAACCCAGGCAGTAAGGCTAACAGAGGAAGCCTACAGGAACAGCACATGGCTGAGGGACTTGTCCTTGGAAATGGAGTCCAAGCAGCAGGCATGCAAAGTGGGCGAGGCATCATATGTGACACAATGCAACCAGGCCAACGTCCAAGTATCATTAATCACTGGCCACATCAACCCGTTAGAGCATGTGGCTGCAAAAGTAATTGATGCAAGTGGTAAACAGGCTTTGAACTGGAAATCAAAGCTGATTTCTGCTGTTTTTTCTGTTCCAAAGCCTACCACTCAGTACAACTCAGTTTCCCTGGCAAAGTTTAGAGATTTTAATGTGGAACCTTCATTTAGACACTGAAGGAGCCCTGGGGTAGGGCTCCTTCTCCTGCCTCCCACTCCATGGGTAGAGGAGGACCCAGGACCACATCCTCTGGGTTGGCCGTACTGCATTTTCTTTTCCTTGCTTTCTTTTCCCTTCCAATTCTACCATATTTCTTTCTCTAAGATCTGTTTTCTTAATCTATCCTGATAGCAGGGGAAAAACCTGGGTCTTAAGGCCATAGTGTTGGAGTGTGAGAGGTGAGAAGGAAACCTGCTCATCCCCACGTGGTCCCCTCATACCACGGCAGCTTCCTCTTTCCTTACATCTGCAGACCCAGCCTTTCCGACACACCAGCAGAAGCCTCTATATTTCTAGAATGTGCACTAAACCAATTAAATAATAAAATCTACAGGCCAACCAAGCCACCCTTACCAACTCCCTGTCACACCCTGTGGTGGCCCAGCTAGCTGCTCAAGTCCAGGGTCCCCAGCCCTTGATTCTCCAGGAAAAACAGCATCTTGCATTTATTCCAATTCCTAGTAAGAACCTCTGCTTTCCAGGCATGGCTGGCTGATGACACTAATCAGAGGAAGGAACTTTCACTGCCTGGTGACTTCTATTCAGTGCATCTGTATTTTTCTAAAATTTCCCAGGTTAATGGGAGTAGTAGCTAGGAACATTGACAGCCACTGATTATCATATCATTCCTAATCTCTATCTTGAAATTTGTGTTTCTAGACTTTTGGACTACTTTTTTTTTTTTTGTCTTTTTGAGACAAAGTCTCACTACGTAGATCAGGCTGGCCTTGAATTTTCAGTGATCCTCTTGCCTCAGCCTCCCAAGCATTGGGATTACAAGCATGCACCACCACGCTTGGTCTTGGTCTACATTTTATTTATTTCATTTCCTTTACTATGACCTTAAAGACAGCTGACTTTCTGGTCCCAGATTTGAGCACTTCTCACATCTTTTCTCTTTCTGACCCCACATCTATTCATCAATTTATCACAGGTTTTTATTATAGGTTTCATCTGTGGCATTGTAATGGGATACAATCACACTCTAGGAAAATCCTATAAATAGAAAGTCTGTTGACTAGGCTTTGTTATTTAATCAGCACCCTATCAGTGATGATTTTTGAAAGTGTTATAATTACAGTCATAATAATTGTAGCCTTTCTTAGGAACTGAAGATCTTCTATATCTCATTTAGCCTCAATAACAGCTCTAAAACCCACCAAGATCATTCCTACTATATGGATTTATAAACTGAGACTTGGAGAAAGTAAAGGACATGCTCAAACCCTGATAGAACCCAACCTCTAGGCTTTTAGAGCACCAAGAGTCATTGGCACACTGAGCAGTTTTGGTTTTAGTGTGCCATAATGTGATCTGAAACCTGACAAGTTCCCAGAGCCCTCACTCACACTGCACAGGTGCTCACAGCAATCTTGACCAGTCCCCAAGACTCCTTTCTCAAAGGTGTTTATCTCCATCTTTGGGTTTCCTCTTCACCTTTAGTCTCCCTGGGTCTTGAATTTAGCCCCACCATCAATCCTGGTTGGGTCTAATTTCTTGCATCTTCTTTTTTTTAAAAATTTTTTTTTATTTAAAGACAAAATTTTGAAGCAGAAAGAGGGTAGAAACAATACAAAATCTCAAAAACAAAACAGAAAAAAATAGTAATCAGTAAAAAAATCACTAGTTGATAATTACATACTTTCCTCTTAGATGCAGTTGTTCAAGTTATAAAACTAAAGTCCACAAAGTGGACATCCAAACAGTGAGACTGCAGTCAGTTTTGCTCATCCATCCAACTAAAACTTTAGCAACATGGTTATTAATTCCACACACTCAAACATACATGCATTTATATCCTTTAGAATACTCTTTTCCTTTTTTTTCCTTTATAATAACTATAATCCATTCTCATAAACTACTTAGGAGTTCTACACATGTATAAGTCTTTACACATATACCTAGCCTTTCTGTATTAGAGGGAGAAACAAATCAAAACAGGTCAGCAATACAAATTCCTAGAGAAACACGAATTGAGAAGAACATACAAAAACACAACACTAGGTGATCTATGGTAGTCACTATGATGTCTCTTGTTATTTTCAATAAAATTGTCTATATCATCAAATATAAATTTAGCATTGCTTTACACTATTAATAAAATCAAAACATTGGAGACATTATAGGACTTCAAAGGCAGTTAACAATCAAACCAGAATGGGTGTCCTATTGAATCCTGTCATCTTCAGAGTAGTTGTCCCTTCTCTCAGACTCGACACTCTCAAGCATACCAGATTCAAATAAAATCAGTCAAGATAAAACAGTGATATAACCAATTTTCTGTCTTATCTCTGCCATGCTATTTTTCTGTTGTTTTTTATTTAATTTTCTCCTTCATTCCACTGTCTGCCCCTTTCTTTGGGGCCTTTCTGCCATTATTCCTGGAACCCTGGTGATTTTCTTCTCTCTCTCTAGAATGTATTCTTTGCAGGGTTGGATTGGTGGTCACAAACTCCCCCAGTTCCTCTTTGTCG
>PVLA01007572.1:0-102867 GCA_004027455.1 Hydrochoerus hydrochaeris | reverse complement strand
AGGTAATAATCAAACCAGAGTGGATATTCTAGTGAATCTTGTCATCTTAAGTGCAGTTGCCTATACTCTCAGACTTGATACTATCAATCATAACAGCTTTGAACAAAATCTATCAATACAAAACAGCAATCTAACAGACCAGATTTGATTACAATCAGTCATGGTAAAACACTGTAAGTTTTACAGAGCTTTAGATTAAGTTAATAGGAAATTAAGGATGATTACCTTACTATATTCTGTTATTTTTGGGATTACTGTCTGTGCCCTCAAATCTAGTTACAGGTAGAATGACTGGAACAGAATATAATCCATCTAAGCAGAGTAGCATGAGTAATGTGGGTTTTAAATCCTGGTACACTATTAACAATATAGTGTAACAAGGCCATCTATGTTAGAGATTGTAGTTATCCTTCTCTGCCTCATTTCTGCTATGCTATTTTTCTGCCTTTGTCTGTCTAGTTTTCTCCTTCATTCTACTGCCTGCCCCACTCATTGAGGCCTTTCTGCTACTGTTCCTAAAATCCTGGTATCTTTTTCTCTCTCTCTAGAATGTCCTTCAGTACTCTCTGTAGGGTGGATTGGTAGGCACCAAAATTTCTTATCCCCTTGGGATGAAGGTTATTTTGGGACCCTGTCCTCTTTGACTGGATATAGAATTATAAGATGACAGACACGTTTTCTTTTAGTACATACAAAAATATTGTATGGCTCTCATAATTTCTTGTAAGGAGCCAGATGTCTCTCTACTGGCTTTCCCTTATAAGTGAGGCACTATTTGTCTCATGCTATTTTAAGGATTCTTTTCTTTGTGTTTAGTTTTCAAAAGTTTTATCTCAATAGGTCTTAGATTCATCCTCTTTGTGGTCTGTAGAGCCTCTTGTGTCTCCATGTTCTTAGCCTTTGTAAACTTCTGGATGCTTTCAGCCATTGCTTTCTTCAGCATTCTTTCAGCCCCTCCCTCCCTACTCAGCCTTAACTGACCATCAGTGGAGGGGCTTCTTGTTACTAACGGGCAGGATGCGCACCTCCGCTCCCACTAGGTTGCCTCGGAGTTTTTGCTGACTAGAACGCCCATGGCTGCATGGTCCCTGCTATCGTGTGACCTCTGCTGGCGCCTACTTTAAGAATGGAAGTGTGGTGTGGTCATCATCTCTGGGCAGTGATGAAAGTACTGACTTTCCAACGACTCTCCTCAGACATGATCCCAACTGGAGGAGGGAGAGGTGCCTGTTGTCACCACATTGGCCAGGAAGTGCTCTCCATGTAACTTCCACGGACACTAAGAGGAAAGGCTCATCGCTACCCACCAGGGTCAGAAGTCCTGGTTTCCTGCCCAGTCCTCTCTGATATGACCTAAGAGGTTTGGGTGCCTCATTACAGCCTGGTGAGGGAGGGTAGTTAGGCTCCCCATTTGGTCCTTGTTGGCAAGGCTGGATATGGCCACACATTTTCCCATCGCGTTTGGCTGTAGTAAAGCAATCTGACAGTCTTCTATCTTGCTAGGCTGCCTGTTTCTTCCTTTGGTTAGAGACAACAGGTTGTTCTCAGGTGCTTTTATTTATTTATTTATTTATTTATTTGTTTGTTTGTTTTATTTTTTGAAAGGTAAAGTAGCCAGGTACTTTGGATTGAGTTACAGCTATTTATGTATGTATGTATATATGTAAGTGCTTAGAGACAGAGTCTCATTAAGTTACCAAATTGCCCAGGCTGGGTTTGAACTTGCAATCCTGCCTCAACTGTGCAAAGTGCTGGGATTACAGGCATGGGCTTCTGTACCAGATTAGGTGCTTTTATTACTTTTTTAGTGTGTTTTGGTTGGCATTTCTAGCTTGCCAGCTCATTTGTCTCCAAGTCTTAATACATGAGGCCAAAGGAAACCCTAGAGAGTTTGCCACCCCCGTATGGTTTTCAAAGCATAAGATTTGGACAGTTATGAAGTGGCATTCCTGACATGAGCCAGGGATTGTTCTGAATTTGTTATGCATATTTGAACCTCTTTATATATTTTTTCAGCAGATATTTTTATTAGCCCAACATTCCTGAGAAGTCTCATAGAAGCTGAGTAACTAACTGTATAGGCAGCAGACTTGGGTCTCATGCCTTGTGAAAAGCCTGGCCCCGAAGGCTCCCAGAAGAGGACATCTGAGCCCTGAGGGCAGCATTTGGGTAGCTGAGGCATTGGGCCATACTGCGTCACTGTGACTGCTGGGGGCTGGAGGCTGAGCAGCAAACACTAGTCACGTGGGTGCTGCAGACTTCCCTGATGGACCCTATTGAAGACCCTGAAGAGCAAGACTTGGGTGAACGGCCCTGGTTGGGGATACTTAGCATGTGTGCCTCACACTCCTTCTGGAAGAGTTGCGCATTAGTCATGCAACCCCACTGGGAACCACCAGTTAAAAGACTGTGTCTTTTTCCTCCAGGACCTTACCCTTTATGCCTTGCCTCTTGCCAAGTTTAATATGCATTTTTCACCTCATAAATCATAACTCTTCTGAGTCTCTTGAGTCCTCCTGTTGAATCCCAAAACCTTATGATAGTCATGGAGACCTCAGACACCAATCTAGAATTACTCAGAGAGGAAAGACAAGCTTCCTCCAGCGTCCACTCTCACAGGCCCCAGGGGCTCACTCCTTGGGTCCTGTTGGTGTACGATTACATTTCCCAATGCATCTCATATGTGTTTACTCGATGTGTAACAATCAGACCACTGCCATTGCCTTCCTTTGGGCAAATCTTTTATTTTGTCCACAGTACTACCTTGAGCCCTCATTATTTTTGCTAGCAGAAATCTCTTTTCAACTAGGAAGATGAAAAATTGAAGATCTTCCTTTATGTCACAGAAAACCAAACACAGATAAGATGCATCCTTCATGCATGTCTGGGAGGAAGACAGACTACTGATAACATCACATGGAGAGTTCACTGAGTCACTGCACAAATCCAGGGTGGGACCAGACAGAGACGCTACATTTCCCTCAAACCAACTTTCCATGCCACGGGTCTCTAAATTTTGTTGGAAATGGGTCAGATAGTTGTCCATTATTACAGCAATTTGGATAGTAAATGCATCATCAAATTTTACATTTAGGAAAGATGATTTTTTTTTAAAAAAACTGACACTTATACAACATCCTGGTAGTCTTATAAAATAATAACAAAAATTACATCTTGGTCTCTAGAAACATTTTCCTCTCACATTTGGGAGAGGCCGATTCTTACCCACCCACCCTCATTCCCAGGAGACCAAGCATTCTTTTGCATCCCTCCCTGTGTCTTCTGCAAACTCAAGCTCACACCAAAGAAGTGCTGCTCTGGGTCAGAAGATTTCAGCAACCTGTGGGTCTCTGGGACTGTGGTCTTCTCAGACATCAATTCCAGAAGGATTGCTGGGCTATTAAAATTAATGAATATAATTTTATAATTGAATGTCACAATTTAAGCTTTTGATTATCCAGTGAGCAGGAATTAGAGAGCTTGTGGTTCTTCTCCACTCCCTATGACCTTCATGTAGAAATTTTCCACAGGGAGTCAGGGGAAAACCACTTCACGAGGGCCGGTGATGGAGGAGGTGGAGCTTCACCTGGAGCCACTCTGTGACTGTTTTGGTAACTCACCAGGCCTGTGTGTCGACGGGGTCCAAACCAACACTTCGGGTTAGCTCCCAAGTCTATACTTTTTAAGAAATAATTTTGTATTTTATGAAAAAATAAAATTCCATAACAAAATAAAAAGAGATTAAGAATAGCTAATGTACTGTGTGTCATTATCTTTAGAGTAGTTATTCAGAGTATAAAGCATGGACCAAAATGATTCTGTCTTACAAAAAAGGAACAAACAGATACTGGCACAAATCTTTCCTTTCAATGAACTAAGAGAAATTAGTGGTATAAATGAAATAAATTAGCATAGTTATTAAAATACTTTTGAAACCATGGAAAAGGTAATTTGAGGAATGACTTGAACTTCTCTCTACTTCCTGTTTGTCAGTCTTCTATTCCCCTCTCTCTGTATGATACATGTTTACATACAATACATGTGTAATTTCACTTAAACAAGAGAAACCATGTGATATTTCATCTTGTGTGTCTGATTCCTTGTGTGTCAGGACAGATTCCTAAATGCATTAGAATTACCAAAATTGAACCAATAAGATATAAAGACTCTAAATAGACCAGCATCAGATTTCTGCAGGATCCATTGTGACTTCACCTTTTCATTACTAATTGCATGCATTTGAGTCTTTTATTTCTTTCTTGTTTGTTTTTTTGTTTTGATAAAGTTGGCTAAGGGTTTGTCAAATTTATTTACTCTTTCAAAGAACCCACTCTTTGATTTATTGATTCTTTGTAATGTTTTCTTGGTCTGAATTGCGTTAATTTCTGCTCTGAACTTTATACTTTCCTCCCTCACACAAGCTTTGGGTTCACTTGCTCTTCTTTTTGTAGAATCTTGAGGCACAACATTAGGGTATTTATCTGAGTTTGGAGTGTTTTTCTGATGTGGGAACTCACTGCTCTACATTTCCCTGATATGACTGTTTCTGTTGGGTCTCATAAGTTCTGGTATGTAGCATTGGCATTGTCATTTAATTTTGGAAACTGTTTAATTTCTTCTTTATTTTCTTTTGTGACCTACTGGTTGTACAAGCAGGTGTTATTTAATTTCCATGTGTTTGTGTAGCTTTTGTAGTTTCTTTTGCCCTTAATTTCAAATTTCACCGCACTGTGGTGTGATAATATGGATGTTCTAATTTCAGTTCCTTTGCACTGACAAACATGTTCTGTGAGCTATCAACTGGTCTGTTTGGAGGGTGTCCCATGTGCTGCTGAGAAGAGTGTGCATTCTGTTGTGGCATGGGACACTCTGCAGACATCTACTAAGTCCATTTGTTGAAAGGTTTGATTCAGCTTTAATATTTCTTTGCTGATTTTTTTTTTTGGTCTAGTCGATCCGTCTATTTGTAACAGTGGGGTATTGAGGTCCCTCATTACATTTGTATTAGTGCTTATTTGATTTTTTATGTCCATTAATATTTGTTTTTATATAGCTGGTTGTGCCTGTAGAATTCAGCAGTGCATTTATGATTGCTATCTCTTCTTGGATTGTTGCCTTAACAAGGGTGTAGTGACTTTCTTTGTCTCTTGTGATCAGTCTTGGCCTGAAATACACTTTGCAAATATAATAGTGACCCTTGCTTTTTTATGGGCTCCTGACACATGGGGTGCTGTGTTCTATTCTTTAAATTTCATTCAATGGATTTCTTTTTGAGTGAAACGTGTTTCTTGTATGGAGCACATTGTTGGGTCTTGTTTCTTGGTCTACTCTGCCACTCTTTATTTTGATTGGTGAAATGAGACCATTTATATTGATGGCTGTAACTGATATGTATTGACTTAGCCTTGTCATAGTAATTTATTGTTATTAGTCCCTTCTTTCCCTTCTTAATTGCTTGCCTTTCCCAATGGATTCATTTTAATGAGATTCATGGAATCATTATCCCCATTATCTTCTTCCAGAATGTCCTTCAGACACTGGAGTGCTGGTTTGGTGGTCATGAATTTCTTCAGATGTTCTTTGTCATGGAAGTATCTTATTTCTCCACCAAATTTGAAAGGTAATTTTTTAGAATTCATCAGTTTGGGCTGAAGATTGTTTTCTTTGAGTGCTTTAAATATTTCACTCCAAGCTCTCTATGACTTAATGGTTTGTGTTGAGAAATCGGCTGTGATTCTGATGGATTTTCCTTTGTGGATGATTTGTTTCTTTTCTCAAACAGATTTTAATGTTATGTTCTTGTGTTGAGTTTCTGGAATCTTTTCTCTTATATGCCTTGGTGTACTTTTCTTCTGATCACGGTTAATTGGAGTTAGCTATGCCTTACTTTTCTGCTTATCAAATTGGTTTTCCATGCTTGGGAAGTTAACAGGTTTTTATAACGCCTGCACTGTCTCCTGCTTTCTCACTGACTCTGATCCTCTTATGTTGTTCCTCTTTGGATCATGTAGCAGCTGTTGGATTTACTTTTAGTGGTTCTTTGCTATTTTTTAATTTTAAGATTTATTCATGGTGATACACATAGCTTCATTTAAGTGTTGTAGCATAGTCCATTTATTGAATATCACTTTTATAGGCCTATTGTTTGGACAGACATTTAAGTTTTCCTTTCTTCTTTCTCTAAGCAATGTTCTAGCTGTGCTCTAGTCTTTGGCCTGTGATGGGACCCAATGCTATTTTAAAGAAATCTTTTTAAAGATCATAATCGCTGAGCACAATCCTGTCCTCTGTATCTGATATTTTGTTCTCATTTTACAACATATAGTTTCAGTATAATTTTAATCTCCTGGATATTTGTTTGAATCTGTTCCTTTGATTTGAATTCTCTTCTATGTGGGGCATTCATTGCTTCCATCATTTTCCTAGGATGCTTATTTTTTTTTTAATCTATCAGCTCTAGAGTCACCAAGTGTGTCATTATCAACACTATCTCTGCAATTATCTGTGAAATTATTTCTGATTTGATTTTTTTCTAGAGCCTCATTGATCTGTTTTTGTCAGTTCCTCTGTTACCACATCAAAGTGTTCAGATTGATGACTTTCAACTCGTTACATCTTATTGTCTGCTAAGTTTGCCTTGGTGAGTTGGAAATCAGAGGTCATACCTTCCTCCCATGTCTTCTCATTTTTTCTTTTTTTAGAGTTTAAATTCTGCATTATTGATTGTAAATTATTTATGGTAGGTATCTTTTTTGGTAGCATCAAGAATGCTTTGGAAATGACTACTTCTCAGAAATGTCTTCCAGGTATCTGGCTTTTGTGTTTTGAGTCTGTTGCAAGATTATAACTCATCATTATTTGAGGGATGAAAAATTGCTATTTGGCCTACTCCCTGATTCTTTGACACTGGACTATAGTATTGTTTATGACCCTTAGGCAATCTCAGTCTCGGCATACCAGGAAGAACGACTGATTAGAATAATTATGTCAGCTTGGTTAAAGTAGTACAGTAAGTAATAAACATAGCATCAAATACTACCTAGATCATGACTAACTACAGTGACTATAATTTGCCACATTTAACAGTATGAACCAGATTTGTGGTAATATAACAAAATATACAAGGTATCAGAAAATTGTATACAGTAGATAAACCCTCAATATGACAGCTTTATCCTCAGGGGAGAAAATTTAAGGGAATGGAGGCAAAAAAATAGAGAAATAGGAGTAGAGTAAGATTAATAGTAAATTTGGAGGATGGAGAAGGATTACATGAACTTTGGGAAACTGGTGAAGAAGATAGGAAGGAAAGAGAGAAGAAATAAATAGAAACATGAACAGAACAGAGGAACAACAACAAAACACTAGAGACCACATTCACACTCATATTAAAAAAAAAACTAATAAAAAAAGGAATTTAGCAACAGAGTGAAAAGAAAACCCATGGGTTTAGAAAATATTTTTGCCAAGTGTCACTCTGACAAGGAATTTCTACCTAAAACATATAAAGAATTGAAAAAAACAAACAAACAAACAAACAAAAACCAGAGCCTCCAAATTCAAAGACCCAATCCAAATATGGGCTTCTGAGGTAAATACACAATTCTCAGATGAAGAAATACAAATGTCAAATAAATAAATTAAAAATGTTCAACCTTACCGGTCATTTGAGAAATACAAATTAAAACAACACTGAGATACTATCTCACTCCAGGAAGAATGACTGACTTCAAGAAATCAAACAATAACAAATACTGGAGGATCTATGGGGGAAAAGGACACTTCTCCATTGTCGGTGGGAGTGTAGACTGGTGGAGTCACTGTGAAAATCAGTGTGGAGAATCCTCAAAAAACTAGGATTACAGATTCCGTTCGACCAAGCTATTCCCCCTATGGGCATTTTCCCAGAAGAATTGAAAACATACCACAGCAATATATGTGCATCCACATTTATAGCAGCACAATTTGTAATAGCCAGATCTTGGAAACAACCTAAATGCCCATCGACTGAGGAACAGATAAAAAAAGATAGGGTCTTTTTATACTATGGAGTACTGCTCAGCTATAAAGAAGGATAAACTTGAGAGTTTCATAGGTAAATGGATGCAACTAGAGACCATGCTCATAAGTGGAATAAATCAGACTTACATATGTAATCATCATATTATCTCACTATATAAGAAACAGAAAGTAAATAAGATTCAAAAGTTACCATATATAGTGAAAGGGAAAGAAACAGTTCAAAGAGAAATCATATTGTTTGATCAATTTTGCATGCCTGTATTGATAACCTGAGCAACTATTTTGAAGATAACAATATGTAATACAACAACAATTGTTAAACACCTATCATCTTATTTTGAAGTCTTGTATCACTCTTTTGTTGTTCTCATCATTTGGCTTTTGTTGTTATTTTTGTTTGTTTGATTTCTAATTTTTCTGTGCTTTTTCTCTTTAAAATTAAAAAAAGAACTAATAATTAAGAAAAAAGAAAAGAAGAGAAATGTACACTTGCAGGCAGGTCTCTGTTATCATTGGTAGACAGAGCAGGCAGGCAGAGTCTGGACTGAGTCGATCAGTCCCAGCAGACAGTTATTGATTTACGGCACTGCCCGTGATAGTCCCAGGAAGCCTGCGCCTTCAGTTCCACTGGGGTTCAGGCTGATTTCTGACTAGGACTGGAGCCCAATTTCATCAGCCTCTGTGTGCCTCCTGCTGGCTTGAACTCCTTCTTCAGCACTGTGATTTTGTTTTCATTCTCCTCATGGGATTTATTTATTGCTTTAGATCCTGGTTGGGACCTGGGGACCCAATTTCCTCCTTCTCTTCCTCATGCTGTTTATTCCAGTACCCGGATTCCAACTATCAGAGAATTTGTTCCTCTGCTCCTCACTGTTCCACCATCTTTCCAGAAATCCCCTCTCCCAGGTGTCTGTATTGACAGTTCTATTTGTCATAAGGATTAATTCAGATAGAGCAGAGCATATCATCAATTGTGGGCACTTCACCTTGGCCTCCAGGAAAGGTGTGTGAGCATAATTCTAGCAATTTAACAACTCTGGCCTGTGAGTCAAGGCTGACCCACAAATATTGGCAGGCTCAGAGCTATGACTGCTAAACATGTAGGATCATCTCCCAGTGTGTGCTTGGAATTACAGTGCTTTGCAGTGGTTTTCATGCTGGAATGATGATTTCCGAGGAAATGACACTATGAAATGTCCGTGGGCTGTTACAAGAGCCCTAGCAATGCTTCCTGCGCAAGGCTGGTAGCAGGCAGCCTTGTGCACAGACAATTTTTGTTTCAGTGGCAATTATAATGTCATCACATGGAAGGCATTTCAATCAACAGCTGGGGCTATGAATCAACTTACAATTCAACTCCTT
Source organism: Hydrochoerus hydrochaeris (assembly GCA_004027455.1). Taxonomy (NCBI): domain Eukaryota; kingdom Metazoa; phylum Chordata; class Mammalia; order Rodentia; family Hydrochaeridae; genus Hydrochoerus; species Hydrochoerus hydrochaeris. Next base: position 93,483 of record PVLA01007572.1, on the reverse strand, counting down.
ATGAAACTGTCAATGGAAGTAACTCAAATGTGATGATAATCAATAATAAAATCCCTCACCTCAGTAGCTATTTTACTTGGATTAAGAAAAGCTTGCTTTGGGGCATGACAATTTATTAGTTTCTTTAGAGCAGATACAACTTTGGGTATGATAAAACACACAGATAACATATTTTTGTTTTTCTTTCTTATTTTCTGGTGCTGAGACTTGAATCCAGGACCTTGCAACATGCTGCGTAGGTGCTGTACATCTGAGCTACACCCTCATCCCATTCAAATACACAAATAAACATACATGTCCTAGAACTGGAGGGAGTGTGGAACGTGAGATAGTTAAGAAACTCAGAAGAAAGAAAGCAACAAAAGCTCAGCACTTCCAGGGTAGAAGGGAGTTAGAATAATCTCAGCCAAACAGACTTCACACCATTTTCTCTTTCTCTTCACAACTCTCAATATAAATGCCTTTTTAGCCAGAATAACCCATGACGGTATTTCAAATAGCTGCATTTTAAAGAGGTTTTGAAAATATTCTAAACTCATTTAAAATCTAGGGCAGTTGAAAATTCTTCTGGATCTATGTTTGAGTCTTCAGTATGATTCATGACATTCTCGATTTCTTCTTACGTGATTGTACCAGAGAAAGAAATCTGTTATTAAGGAAAGGATTCTGTTCTCTCCCAGCATAAATGTACTCAATGAATAACATCTCTCATTCATTTGTAATCCATGAATAAATGCAAAACAGTGTTCTTTTAAAAGTGAAGCATACAATTCATAATGACTAGAGATGTATTTATACTACTATTCATACATTATACTTGCATAATCCAGTTCACATTTTGTGTATCAATTCCTCAAAAAGATGAGAGATGTTTGCATTACCTCAAATTACACATAGTTTTACTATTGTGAAAACAATGTATATATAAACAATGTATATATATATACATATACCAGAACACTACACATTTTTCCATCCTAAAAACAAATTTCTTTTTTACCATGATATGGTAAAATTGAATTTGGCTTTTTAAAAAACCAATGATTTCTTTTATTAGAAATAATTAATCTTTCCACATTGGATGCTACACTAAACCCAGAGTAGTTCCAAGAAGTACATATGATTTGGAGAAGTGTGTTTAGAGAAGAAAACTATACAACTTTACATATGAATACTGAAAGTTAATTCATTATTTCCTAATTTAATTTTGTCTTTGAAATTATGATTGAATGTTTTACAAATGGCCTTTTAAGTAGAAATTACAAACTGTAGAATGTGTAGACTGAAAAATATCCTCTAATAAGACATCCACATCGTAAACCTTGGTATCCTTCACTATCACCCCAAAACATTCGTTTCAGAGGCCATAAACTAAGGCTCTTGAGGTGGAGAGTTAACCCTGGATTGCTTAGGTTGCCTCTAGATGCAATTATATATGTGGGAAGCAGAGGGAGTTTTGGAATGTGACCCACACAACCTGAGAAGAAGTGAAGATGGAGAAGAGAAAGAGATTTGAATATCTTGACCCTGATGACTGTAGCAAAGTAGGAAATGTCAAAGAACCCTGGAAGCCACCAGAAACAGAAGAGGCAAGGGGTGCTTCTCTCCCAGAGCCCCCAGAGGGATTTGGCCTGCCAGATACCTTGATTTTACCCTATTAGTGCTGGTTTTGGATTGTTGGCTTTCAGAACTACGAGAAAATAAGTTTCTGTTGTCAAGCAGTAAGTTTGATAGAGAAATTTCATGGCCACTCTGACTCAGACAATGATCTGATCACTCACAGCTGCTCACTGTCACAGGACTGGTCCCTGCTCAGGACAGTGGGAATGGATAATCACAGGGAACAGGCCACATCCTTGATGTGGGGAGTCTGTACTGGTGGCAGGAGTCAAAAATAAATTTATGACAGCAATCATTAATGTTTTATATGGTGATAGGCACTGTGAAGAATGAAAGTTACAGGACAGTGGGCTTGGGGCAGGTGAAAGATTGGCATAGATTGGTGCTGGCACTAAAGGTAAGATGGAGCTTTGGAGAAGATCTTAATGTGGTGAGGAAATGCTTTCCCCTTGTGGGTTCAGGAGGGAAAGCATTCCAGAAAGAGGTGACAATAAGCGCAGAGACACATGCTTGGCACATGCTTGGCTCCTCCCATGTGTAAAGCACCTGGGGTAAGAGGGAGAGAATGCCATGAAATAGATAGCATCTGTTCACAGTTACTAAATTCCATCCTTTCTGGATGCCTGTGGGGGAACTGGCAAGAGCTATGTATGAGATGGTTATGCAGAGGTAAGGGACTTTGGGTGCCACATACCAGAAACCTCCCAGAGTGCATGGTTACAGATGAAAAGAGCCTACAGGGCCACATGTCCCCACACCAGCAAACTGCATTGCCTTCAGAAATGAATGCTCTGGCCTCTGTCTTTCCCATATTTAGATATATCATTTAAATTAGCCCTAAGCTCAGCCACTGAACAGAACACCCTCTTCATTCCTGTTCCTCCTCTGTCTGCTATAGGAGTTCCTGGCCAGATGTCCTTCTGTTTTCTTTTATCCTTGTTCCTGATTCCATCAATAAAAGGCCACAGAGGCCTCAGTTTGGGGATGATTTTAGGAGGGTTTCTCATGCTGAGGGGTCTCAATTAAGGGCAGCCCCTCCAGGCCACCACAGAGTTGGAATTGGACATGAACTCTGAGTAATCTTTCACCCTTTGCACCACCCCAGCTTTTACACATAGCTTTGGTTCACTTCTTTGTTAATGTGCCTCCCACTAAGAACGCAACTGTGCTGCTACAAAAGCCTCGTGTTATCTTTTTCTGTGCTTGGGACACTGCTTAGGTCCCAGATTCCTTAGGAGATGATTGTTGATTAGATGATTGACTAGATTAACATGTCCCCAGCCCACAAAAAACCTAACCTCACATCCCCCTTTCTCTGTGCACACGTAGATCTGGTACAAATCTATCTGACCTCTGATCTTATATACAACTTCACCAAGGATGCCCTTGCTTGCTGGCCCAGACTGACCACTTCCAAAGCTCATCTTCAATTGCAGAGCTGACTTCTGCTCTCCTGGGGCAGTGTCTGGCTGTGGCAGGTGATTCCCTTCTCACGTCAGTGACATATGACTATCTGTGAGGATGAAGAGAAGCAGTTGCCTATTTGCTTGAAAACTGTCTCAAGAATGCAATTCTTTCATCTTCAGAAGGAGATCAACAAGAAAAGAGCTTACTATAGGACAGAGTAGGTCATGGGCATGGGCATTGGTTTTACAAAGACTTGGACTTTCATAACTTACTTATAAGGGGTTATAAGCACAAATTTTTTAGTATGCTTAATATCCTAACTTTGAAAAAATAATACAGACAAGAATGAGAAATGGACTCTGTGATAAAAGTGTAAAGCTATCATCAAATACTTCAAAAGCAGCAGCCTCCAATCAAGATATCTGCCTGGATTATATCACTAAAAGGAGTAACATTTAGATAAAAATTAACAGGAACTGTGGTTTTGGGTTCCCAGCATTAACAGTTGTTTCTTGATGGACATTATCAGTCTATTTCAAATAGGCAGAGCATATCTCTTCAAAAATGATGTTTTGATTATTATCTGGGAACATATGAAAGCACAGTAATAGAGGTAGATATTCTTAATGAAAGAAAAATGATATACCACTTACCTTTCCTTGCACCCTTTCTAAATGCAAAATAAGTAAGCACAAAAACAGAATAAAAATGCTCAGATTGACATGGTTCTGTTGTGCTAAGGGCAATTATCTCCCCAAACATGTTCAACCAATGATTATCTAAGCCTCTCCCAGCCCCAATCCTTCACAAACAGTTTCAAGAGCTGAGTTTTCCTTTCCTGCTTTCCTCCCACTAAGAATGCAATTGTGCAAATTGTGGGCAAATTGTGCATTTTGAGTTCCAGTATCAACAGGACACATCCTGAAAGCCAGTGACATGAGTAGGAGCTTGTCTGAGAAATGTGACAGTTAAGGTCTGTGCTTCAGAAATATGTCTATGAACTCCTTGTTTCAAACCTAAAGTGGAGAAGGACAATTAAGAATCGAGCTCTTCCCTATAGCAATTGGTTGCAGCTGTAGATGTCCCTCAGAAGGACAGTGAGAAGATGAGAAAATAAAGAAGATGTAAATCCGGGGGTCAGTGGAACCCTTACTCTCCTGATGGGAGAGAAGGAACTGCTCAACCACTGCAGCACGTTTATTTATATACTCCACACACTTGGGAAGAAGAACACCAATTTCAAACCTGCTGCCTAGCAACTTGTTTGTCTGGCTGGCCTGGGCCCCTTGCCTTCTTGGAGCTGGGGCTGCTGGTTTAGGTGGCTGGTTTTGGGCTCTCTGTGTTTTCAGGGCTGGCCACACTGTAGCCTCACACATGTGACCCAGCTTCCACGGATCCCTGCACTTCCCTTTATCTCTTAGATCATGCACTGAATATCCTTCGTCCTTCCTTTATGTGGGACATATTATCCATACACTGCAAGACCTTCTTCCTGCTAGCCTGAGACTTTCTTGACTTGCTTGAGTCCGAGACATATGAGGAACTTCTGGGAGGAAGCATGCTCACACCTGGTACAAGTGTCCTCCCTCTTCACCTCCATGTCAGGTCACACAGCCTCACTGTGTGGTGTTACACTGAACTACAGGAAGTGCCACCTTTGCCAGCCTGGATGTCCGATGAGTAGAGTGCTTCCTCTCATCTTCCCCACTGTGACCTCTCTTGGATAAGAAATATAATTTCTTATCCAAGAAATTATACTACTACTATTGCTCACTGCTAAAATTTGGATATGGGATATGATAGCAGCATGATCTATCCTGACAAATATGGGAATTATCACACAGAAGAGGAATATAGTTATGACAGAAATATAAAGTATGTGGCATTAGTATGACAGCAGTCCATGGCAGAAAGTGAGGATTCTGAAGAAAGGAGAGGTCTCATTCAGTGGAGAAATGTTTGTTCAAATCCTCACCTGTCCTGAGAAGAGGCTGCACACAATGACCAAGGAACCTCATGGATTTAGAGCTCTAGAAGTCAGTAGGCTTAACCTTGTTGTTGTAAGCTGACTTGATAAGGTGTTACAAGATAAGGCGATCTTAGGGAAGAATTGACAAGTGTGCAAGCAGAAGTAAAAAGAAGCATAGAGTACCCAAAATCTCAGGGCCTGGCAAAGTGGACAATAATATTCTTGTTGTGGTAATAAAAGATTGAGAAAGCTTTCCAGTGAATTAATAGTAAAACATTTCAGCCACTTAAAATGCTTCAGGAAAAGGAAAAATAAAAACTGGCAATATATCTTTTAAATTGGATTAAAATCAGGGTAGAGTACACAAAGATTTATTCCTCCCAACATAATTGTTCCTATGAATGACATTGCCCTGAAAAGCACAAAACCAGAGAAGTAAAGATGTTCCTCAGTTTATATTGGTGTTATGTCCTGACTAATCACCCACTTCAGGTTGTAAATATCATGAATGGAAAATGCATACAATACAACTGATATACCCGACACCCTAGCTTAGGGTGCATGCAGAATATTTACATTTAGCTCATGTTAAGCAGTCATCCAACCCTACTTTGTAATAAAGTGTTTAATGATTTGTAGGATTTATTGAATACTTCACTAAAAATTTAAAAACACAGAATGATTGCATGGGCGCTTTTGCATCATCAGAAAGTAAAAAAAAAATTGTAAATTGAACCATCGTGAGTTGGGACTCTCTGTATGGGGCTCTAGAGACTATTCCAAAAGCAATCCGGGAGTGGCCGTGTTTACTGGAATCGAGTCACTAAAAACTGGTTATGGTTTTGACAGAGCAACCAGGAGGCTACCTTCTGGGGGTGCATAACCGTCTGGGCAGGATGTGGCGCAGAAACCCTCATGGCCTGGCCTTCTTTCCCTCCCTCCGGAGGGAACTTTGTTCTCAATATTTCTTCAGCTGTGGTTGAGGGAGAAAATGGAAGAGGAAGACACTCTGAGCTAAAGGTGGAAAACCTGAACACAAGAGGAGGCTTCTTAGAGTGGGACAAAGAATCCCTCCTGAGGCTGCACTCACCTCTCGGCTCTGAGGACAGCCCTGTGGTCTGCCCAGTGTGTTCCGCTCAGGCCACTCTGAGCTAGTGCACACATTCCTGATGCAGACATTACCATGTACCCTTGATGAACCAAACGGAACTTTTAGTGAAGGAATGAGTGTAGATTGGCTGTAGGAGGGAAATGAGAGTAAATAGAACAGTAGGATTTATTCATAGGTGACATTCATGCCTGATTCTCCCTTATTCCCAATACATCTTTACCCTTCTGGGTAGGGGTGGCCTCCTTCCTTGCTTTGACTAATGAAATATGGGTAGAAGAGGTTTGCCACTACTGGGGAGATGTACTTAAGAACTAGTGACCAGTAGCTCACATTCTCTCTCCCCGTTTTGCTGCAATCCGCAGTCTGAGTTGAGGTAGCTGTGAAGCCTCTGTTAGTTTGAGTACCCACAAAGCACCGTGATGTCAGCAAAGACCGCTTGTTTCTAAGCCATTTGTTTTTCAGTTCTTGACCGTGCCTGACTAATGCACCACTCACATGATGCAATGTTCTGATAACTAGCCAAATCATGTCCCAAACTCCTAAGAATCTAGCTTAAAATGTGAAATACCAGAAACTTATTTACTTCTATATAGCATTGAAATTCATTTACTATTGATTCCATACAATTTTAACTTTCAGTTGAGTTTTTTGCTATGTATTTCATCCTATTGATTACTGTGTAAGTGTCTCTCCGGGAGGTTTATGCCTCACAAAATATAAGTAAGCGTCATCTTCATAAAAACAAGAAACCAGGGGAATTGAGCTTCCAAGGAAATCATACATATGTTCCAATAGAGGATCTTTCAAAATTGAGATAGAAGCAAAGCAAATACTCAGAAATGACATGTGTAGAGCCAAGAGGGAATGTTCCTCCTCGGTAGCTCAAAGTTTTCTGCACACAGGGATCACTGGCCTCTGGGCTGTGCTGTAAGAACTGCTTTTTAAGTATAAAATTCTGAGTAACTCAATATCAGTTAATAAAATTGAAAATGTCATTAAAAACTCATCAATAAGTGCTTTTCCATCTATGTCTCTCTAGTACCTGGCATCTTCTGTGTTTTCTGCAAACTCCCAGTGCCGCCACGGAGCTCGCACTCTTACCTCACTTATCATGCGTGGTGACACAGGGATTACCAAAGCCCACCATATCCATGGCAACTTCAGTCCTCGGAACTTAGACTACTTGTCTGGATTTATACTGTCGTAAAGGGATACAACAAACTCTGACCCAGGAACACCTCGCTTTAAAGTTCCTATCATTTATTTGATTTAGTTGTGATCCAGCATGGCTGAATGGATGACTGAGGCAGATGTAAAATACATTTAGCATGCACAAAAGCATGGAGAGGGCATGTAGGAGGCAATTCCTACACTGTGAAGAGTTAACAAGGAGTCTCTTTGGTTGAACTTAAAATGGAGAATCCCGTTAATACCAATTACCTCGCCTAAGCACTGTTGATGGGCCTCGGTGCAGGAGAACTGAAGATTGCTGTGTGCGTCGGGCTCTCTGCTTGTGATCTCACCATGTTCCCACTGGCTTCTCTCTCCTCCAGGCATCTCCCCTCCACAGAGAGAGAAATCTTTTCAGGCAAGCAGAAAGCACTCCTTCAAGACATTTGGGTGTACAAATGTTTGAATTGTGGCATGTAGGTCACTTACAAAAAGAGGACAGCTATTTTGGGTAACATTTAAAATTTATTGTGATGAGTCAAGGCTAACACAAGGTGAACCCTACCCCTGGCCAACATCTGCATGGCCACATTGGCTCCTTCATGGATTAAAAATGGGCCCTGGAGTGTTACTTGGCAATTGGTAAGCTGCTCATGTATTATATTGCAGAAGAAAGTCTAGTTTCAACTTATACCTTATCCAACTCAACTTTCCATGAATAATTCAGGTTTTATTATAACATGCCAGTCATGTGAGCAAGAAAATAATAATGGAAAAGTTCAGCACTGTATTGATTTCCATTATCATTAGCTAAGTTTATTAATGTCTCAGAGTAAGTGAAAAAAATATTTAACTTTTCCTGGGTGGATTTATTATGTTCTTTTCTGAGAAACAAACACATTCATTTCAGATGCTCATTTTTCTCTTTCCATTATTTGTGCTTTATCAATCTTTGAATCTATGAATTACATTAACTCCAAACCTTTTGGGACCAAGGGTCTTTCCTCAGTTTTTGTGTTTCTTTTAATGTGTTATGGTTTAGATCAAGAGCACCCAAAAGGCCTCATGCTCTCACAATCAGGGCTTTCAAAAGATAAGTGAATCATGGGGTGATATTGCTGACTTGCAGTTAGGAGATGGGGTGTGGATGGCAGAGGTGGGTCATTGTGGGGGGGAAGGTGTCACCCAGAATGACTTATCTCCTTTTCTGGCTCCTTTCTTCTCTCTCTGTTTCCTGACCACCATGACAGAAGCAGCTTTCCTTTGTCCAGACCCAGACACTTCTACTGTACAGTCTCTGCCTTGGAGTCAAATGACCTGCAGCCACGAGCCAAACAAAACCTCTCCTCCCTTAAATTGTGACTGTGAGGTATTTTGTCCCAGTGACAATAAAGCAAGTGAGCTTGAGGAAAAAGAGGAAATGTGGGTGCTGACTCCTGTCATTTTCCCTTACTTCATTCTCTATGAATTTATCAAGTTCATCACATGCACTGTCCCTGTGTCTCCACAGCGACCTTGAACAGCAGTGTGCTCTTTTACCTCCTAGAATCACCTTCCATGATCAAGATGGAGGCAGAGCCCGACGGGCTTCCTAGGGCATGTGTATGGCTTTGTAAAGCCTTCCAGAGCTCAGTGACTATCACTTCTTCCTTGTTTAGAGAAAGACTTTTAAGGATGACATTGATTATAATAAAATGATGCTGCAAAGAGAAAGAAGAGGAATGGTTTATAACCTCCTTACAGCATTCCTGCTTGGGAAGAAGAATTTTCTCATCTCTTAATCACAGAGGAAGACAGTGATCATAACAATTTCTGTTATTGTTCTCTTTGTTCTGATTAAAATAGTTAGAAATACTTTACATTCTCCTCCAGCCAACAGGAAGAGATGGCTGGTGTTAGCTATGGAGACAGTGGTTAAGGAGGTGTGGGCGAGGTCCAGGGTGAATTTTTTGTTTGTATGTATGTACAGGTACAACCAAGTGGGAGAAATTCCATTACAAATTTGCATTATCTAGGAGGCTGGAACACAATGTGCCACCTAACTGGGGGACAATGTCCAGTTAGGGGCAATTCTATATACAGGCTTGGCTTCTCTTTCTCCATCTTTCAATGGTTCATTTATATCTATTGCTGTGATTCTTGTATGCTTGTCAATATCTTCATCCAGGTCTTCTCTGGTATCATTCTCTTTTTTAATTGAGAGAACACTTTTTTTTAATTTTTTTTAAGCCAGATGAACAAGGTTATTGTAGGTGCAGTCTGTGGGATATTGCACCTCAGTATGGGTTCCAGAATGGTCTGAGGAAGCCTGATAGACCAGTATAAGAATGTGACACCTGATGCACGTCTGGCTTGTTGGGAGGGCTTCCTGCTCTAACACCTGACCCCCTGTTTCTAGACCAAGCTCCTTGTTCCTTCACTAGTGGATTTTTGCTTGCTCTTCTGTTCCTGCCTACATAACCTTCTTCAGTTTTCTTTAAGTGAAATTGTTCAAAAATCCTATCCATGAAAAAAAGATCATATCTAAATCTTGTAACTTGAACAACTATTTCTAAGATTAAGATATGCAATATATTAACTAGTGCTAATCTATTTTTAAATTCTGTATCATTTCTATGTTTTTTTTTGTTTTCAAAATAAAGTTTAAAAATCCTACCCACAACTCTCTATCTTGTCAAAAATAACTTTCTTCCACTCTTAGAGGGCCAATAGTAGATATTTAGTAACTCTGTGCTGTGATGCTTTGACCTCGTTTATGCTTAGTTTTATACAGGTTCTTAATTGGCAGCACATTAGGGTGACCACAGAAACTCTGAAATATTTGATCATCTGGGTCAAACTCCAGAAAAACAGAATCAGGTTATTCAGAGCTGGGCAAAGGCAGTATTTTAGAAAAACAACGACGAATACAGCAATGTTGTGTTCAGGATCGCGACAGTTGAATTATAACGTTAATAGGCCAAATGTTAATGCCCATGTAACCCATTTAACTTTAAGCAGAGACAACCTAGCCCACTACTTCTTAATAAAGCAAAGTAGAGCAAAACTCCAACCACGAAGCCCCCTTACTGTTTCGAGTGTGACAGCCACGTGTGACGGAGCAGAATAGACACATACAGCAAAAGCTGTGGCTGTTTCAGGGATAAACATAGCAAGTGGTAAGGTCCGCGAGTGATACACATGGGATGTTTTCATGCCTGAAGGTCATCTAGACTTCCAAATCATGGATTTGGATATTACAAATGTGTATTTGATTGTGACTAACTGGAGCCAATGGTCAGGGCAGAACTCAGGATCCTGAAAAAACAAAAACAGGACATCCAAGCACAGGAAGGAGTGAAAGTGGATTGTGTTATGTCAGGCATTTAGGGACATAGGATCTGAATATGCACCTTGATCTAGGTAGGAAGGAGAGAAAGACTGTGGTGATACATGTAAGGTCCTGACTCAGCCTGAGATCCAGCATAGCGGGTGAGGAATACAGACAAAAAACAGTAGGTGTAAAGCTCCTGGCAGGTAGCACTGGTGTTGCTCAAGCCAGGGGACAACTACAGAAGACCTGACTCCCTTTCACCCCTGGAAGAATAGGTTCTGAGACAGAATTTTTGGCATAACTATGTCGCACATATTGCATGAAGTCAGTTGTCAGAACTGGGGACCTCGTGAAACGGAAAAACAACTGAGCTGATTCTCTCCTGATGGATGATGCTTTCCTGCAGAGAGCACCTTCCTCTTCTGTGTCCCGTGTCCAACTGGCTGCACCATTACCTCATTGTCTCCCACTGAATCAGTTTGAATATTATAGGAATGTCTTTGTAATAGATGGGCTTAAATACTTAGTTGTGAGAGTCTAGATCCAGTGTTCCATCAAAAGGGAGTAGAGAAAGGAGTTTGAATCAGACCTGGCTGCATATATACAATTTAGTTAAGCAAATTTTTACAGTTCTTGGTGTAATGGCAGATAATTTTTTGTTCTGAATTATCCATGTACAAATATGAAGTGATTATTCTAAATGCTGTACTTTACATGTCTAATGATAGTTCGATTTTCGATACCTCAGATATTTTCAAACGATAGAAATTGACAGAAATAACTTTTAACTCCCTATTTAGCACTAAAATTGCCACTTAACCAAAGTGCTCAGGTGTCAAACTTTAACCTTCTTTAGTTATTTATCGATTCATTAATTTATTGGTTGATTAATAGATACTTGCATTCTATGCAAGCTCTCTACACCTGAGCTATATCCACAGCTCATTTATATAATTTTACATTATGACACAGGATCTTGCTAAGCTGCCCAGGATAGCCTTAAACTTATGATCCTCCTGGCTCAGCCTTCCAACTAGCTGTGACACTGTACGTGGCTTTCTTCAATTATTTGTAAGTAAATCCCTGACCCCTTGGATAAATGTTGGCGCAGGGAGCATCAAAAGGTACAAAGTGCCATAAGTTAAGAAAGCATTTACAAACTGACAGGGACACATCAACAGGACACAGAAGTCTCACTGAAGGGATAGGAACACATTTAATTAATGAAATAGAAGAGTTTATTGCACTCGGGAAAGAGAATGCCAGAATAAAATAATTAAGAGTCACGCTATTTCTCTCAAAACTTTATCTTGCTTTTCCAGTTAGAGCTATAGCAAAGGTGGCAAAATATTGCCAAACAATAGAGTTTTTGTTAGATGAGATAGTAGTTAACAGTACTAAGGATGAAAGATGACATAATTGGAAAAATCATCATGTCGATACCAACTGGGGACAGGTTTAATAAGGGGGATTGAGATCATTTTTTATATTATTCATGGGAAACCAGGTGTATGTATAAAACTAAGGTAACCTGCCATGGGCTAGTTGCTAGGAGTGAAGGAAATCTAACTGCACAGAGAGGGCTAAACTGTCATGACCCTAATTCAGTTGGTGTCCCCAGCTGTTGGTGAGCCAGATGTCCTACCCCCTTATGTGGTGTAGTATCAACTATGCAACACCACAGAAGAAGAACTATCAAGCTTTTAGATATAGCTACCTATTTTTGGAAACTTAAAAAGCTGGAGGGTTCGACCAAAATAGCCTGCAGAGAAGAAACCATGCAAAACCAAGCGGATGAAAGGTTTCCTCAGAACGACGAGCCTCTGAATTGTTTTTCACTAAGTTGGCATCACAGGTGGTATCAGTCAGGGTTTACTAAAGAAACGGATATAACACAAGACGCATAGCTGTATAAGAAATTACAAAATCAGCTTTACAGTGGTCAGCAACCGAGTCGGGTGAGGGACCATGCAGAGGGCGTCTACACGATGGAGGCTGAAGGGTCCAGCCCAAGACTGGAGCTTTCTGTGGTGTCCGTGCAAGTCAGTATCAAGAGGCTGATGGGTCTGTGATGGAACACTGAGGAATCTACAGCAGAAGGCTGGAGTCCCAGGCAGAAGCCAGATAGTCTGCGCCAGAAGCCAGGAGACAAGTCCAAGCTGCAGGCGAAGACTGGAGCTCCTCCAAAGAAGCAGCAACCAGTCCCTCCTCATTTGCCTTTTGTTGTGTGCGGGCTGCTCCCCTGGAGTGGGTGCAGCACTCACACCATCTGTGCCCTCCTCTTGCACAGGCTGAGGATGTTACAAACTAGGGACCCTGGCCCCCTGCTGAGTCACTGAGTTAAACCTCTAACCTTCTCAAATTGACACAGTGAACAATATCCTCCAACAGTATCGGTTTGTCCCCTATACCTCAGCATGTGGAGCTGCTGAGTCATGTAGTTAAGCCTCTAGACTTCTAAGTTGACACAATATATATACCATAATTCAATTAGGGAGGTGACAGGAAGTAAAGTATGCTAGGTGAAAAGAAGTAAAAGAAGGACAGTCACCAACAGATTCAATGCATGGTTGTAGATTTGGGTCCTGATTTGGTCAGGATAACTGTAGAAGATACTCACTGGACAGTTGAAGGATTTGGTCATTGCACAGGGTATTTTTTGCATAAAATTTTCACTTTTTGTTTTAAAATATATCCAGCATAAGCTTGACTTGTTAATGACTTGTGTATGTCTCTATAAGAAAAGGAGGTATGGTCCCGTCCACTGGGGTGGACAGCGCTTTCTCTGGTTGGTGGTGGGATGCATCTTACTTTTGTTTACTGTTCTTTATCTTTATTTTCCAACTTTACATAGTCATAACGCAGATTGAAATGAATAAAACATGATCAATTGAGTAAAACAAGCATTTCTAATAAAGATACATATTCGTGTTTTTGCTTTTGTTTTGAAAGCATTAAATTTTGCTTCCCAGAACTTTGGCTTCAGTTTTGAGTGCATTCTCCTCAGCATTTCCGACTGGCTCAGAAAACATGTTTTCCTTCCTTTTGATTTCACAAAGTTACCCAAACTAACCTAGAAGAAATCCTTTCTAAATCTCTTGGGAAAACTTCATTTTCACTGAACTTTGATCCCACCAGAAGTAATATTTGTAAAGAAAAATCTGTTGCTTCTCTTTACAAATTCAGTCTGATGTTAGATCAAAGAAATTCAGATAAACACTGGGGTGCGATAAGCTTCAAGTTCAAGATAAATTTCTAATTTAAACTTCTAAAGAACTTTTTGAAGCTTTTATATAATTATAACAAAAGCTTCAGGAAACAGAGTGAAGGATAAGTTTAATAGCAACAGGAGTAACATTTACAAATGTATATGAAACTTTAATGAGCTTTATTAGCGTGTTTAGCAATGACGGGAAACCAAGGCAGTAAAAATGAAATACATTCCAAAATATGTGGATGAATCACCATTTTGATTTACATTAGAAAATTTCAGGAGAAATGTTTCTTTTTCTAGTGCCTATGTAATTAATGGCTTTATTTTTTCAACAGTATTCAGAACAAGGCAATGAATGCAGTATATTCCCAAATACTTTGAATTTCCTTATGACAAAGCAAATTTTCCATACTGGATGTTAAAGCTATTTCTACTCAAAGCCAAAAGTGTAGTTGGGCAACATCCATGTCTGAAAACTGCTCACAACCGTGTTTATATTTTTATGGGTTTATTCACAACGTTAATTATTTTTATTGCATGTACATAACAGTTGAATGTAATCTTGCAGTGACTAAATCTTGTCATATAAATTATTAGTGTAAGTGGTAAGCTCACAATACTCTATACAAGACTCAGAGTCAGATATAGTTTGAAATTAGTACATGTTTGATTTAAGTAATATGGTGCATTCAACCATGTACTTTGCACTGTGATAATGTACAAGAGAGTAGCACGCTATGAATGCATTCTGTACACTTCTGTACACTTCTGTAGTATAATGAATCAGTATCTACACTGGAATAAATAAACCTGCAAGTAGATATCCATTGAATTACATTTGCCTGGCTCATCACATTTGATGCCAAATTTAAAATCAGCACGGGGTGCCCAGAGTTTAAGGATTTCAGAACTGAACAGAAGCACTAGCATTGTGACTAATGTCAGTCAATAATCTGTTAGAGACAGAGGCAGGCAGAAGGGGAAGGAAAAGTGAGGTAAGAAGAATTAAGACGTATAATGTACATGTACCAATTCCCTCCAATGAATGTAATCATTATATACTGCCAAGGCGTACTAAAACACCATAATTTGCTAGAAAGATAATTTCTAATTCTTTTCTTTTAGCTGGAATGCACACAATCCCTTATTTTAGTAGTCAGACAAAATTATTTTAGGATAATTTAATAATAAAAGTTTTTGGTCCAAGTGTGGTGGCACATGCTTGTAATTCCAGCACTCAGGAGGCTGAGGCAGGAGAGTAGCCATGAATTCAAGACCAACCTGTCTCCCATAGCAAGACTCTGTCTCAAAAACAAACAAACAAAAAATATCAATCAAAGAATAAAACAAAAAGATTTCCTTTGTACCTGATTTTTATTTTTTGTTATTCCTTGATAAACTCTGAGAGGATAGTCATAAGATTCCTGACTGCAGGTGCAGGAAGGCACAGAAAATGTAGGTGTAGAGTTAAGCACGCAGCTGAACAGACATGGGACCTGACCCACCTCTGCCTGAACCAATATACCTTTTTCCCCCCAATATACCTTTTTATCAGATTCTCACTTCTCTTTGGAAATAAGTTCCCTGTCCCTTGAGTAAGTGGACAATTTAGACTAAAGTGTCTCAGGAGTATACTCCTGAGACAACAGATGGTTTCCAGTATCTTTGAAGAATGAAGAATCATTCATAAGTGTTACTTATGGATGATTATATTTTAGGTAAATATAATGGACTTTATATTGAGATTTGTGTTGGGTGTAGAAGCTTTGACATCTGAGACAAATTGATTCACTCATAGAAACCCAAAACACACATTTGGCATTTATAAAGGAGTTAAAAGTGATGTCATGCAATTCCCTAATCCCAAAGATATGGAAGGAGTTCCTTTCCCAAGCGTGGTTGATGTAAAGGTTGTAGAATATTTCATAAACTCAAATTTTCTCCATACACTGGATGAAAGATTGAAGTCAAAGGTAGGACTCAAAATGAAGGCAGAATTCAGACAAGCATGTTGGGTACAGGGAAACTGAGGGAGAGATGGACACCTATGCCCTGGGGTGCTGTCAGAGAGAACCTGAGCCCTCTGCTTCCAAACTACCCATCCCAGGCCTGGGTTAGAAGGGAAGACAAAGGGCAGATGAGGGGACCACAGTATCTTTGAGCCTATGAGGCTCAGGGTACAATTTCGCTCCTGGTGAGACATCTATGTCTCTGCAGAGGGAAATGACCTGGGAGCAGGAGCAGGGGGATTTGCTCCAGCACCGGGTTGACAATCCCTCTGTTTAATCAGGAGGTCAGAGGAGATGCTGCCTTCAGATATAAAACATACGCCTTTAAGCAAATGTCCTTTAAATTTGATTTCTCAGGAATCTTAAGACAATCGAGGAGCAAAAGCAATCTTTCTGTTTTTTGAGGAATCCCATTAGATATATACACTATTGAATAGGAAACAAGTCAGAGAATTCATCAAGAACCTCAGAGAGTAAAAAGAATTTGATGGTCAACCACAATTAATGATTTAAAATGAAGACTGGGAATCCTTTTGTGCTAGCAGCATGTTGCTCACCCAAGGACCATCATAATTTAATCCTGAAAACTGACCGTGAACTGTGCCACGAGAGGAGTCCGGCCCCTCCTGTGCTTTCTGCATTGTAAGGTGCCATGATGGACCACACCAGGGTTTATGTGTAGATGTGTACTGTCAAAGTGCATTTGTGTTTCAGTTATCCCTCCAGGGAATTAAGAACTACTAACAGAGCACACCAAAGGCACCCCATTCGGTGTAATAGGCGCTATGAAGGAATTTCAAATGCTGACTCAGTCCTCCAAGGAGCTCATGTTATACAACTGAGAAAGCAAACTTATCAGCAAAAAAGGTAAAGAATCAGCAATTCAAGACACATCTAAAGGTGCTAAATCTCCAAACTCTTGCTCCAGGTGATGAGGGGAGGGCAATTGACCAGGGATGAAGGGGGCTGCTTGACGTAGCTCTTCACTATCTCACACAACAAAAGAGTTTCTGGGTTCACAGGGCTCTCTCCAGTACAGAGTATTGGGAACGTCCCGGAATCGGCCCTGTTGGTTCAGGAGTAGAGCTGTTTTGAGCTCCTTTGCTGTATTTAGCTGGCAGTAAACCACATAGAAGTGCACGAGTACTAAGAGACACATCTGGGTGAGACATTTCTTAGGACATCCAAAGACAGTGGCCCAGTGAAAGCGTTTACTATGAGAATTGCATCCACTGATACATAGTTTTTGTTTTGTTTTAGTGAGAAAAGCATATTTTCACAAGAATTTCCTAAGCATTAGGTTCCACAGTCACAACTGACATATGACGCAGTGGCTACAGTTCCACGGTTACACAACTGCAATCCTGGCTGTGAGGACTGGCTGCTGGGAGTCTGTCTTTGCTGGACAGTTATGTCTCTCGTAACTGGGACAAATGTAATTGTCACATCTGCAACAGTGAATGTTTTCAAAGGTAAGAATTTGAAATAACAGAAATCCGTGTTTCCTTTGCAGTGAAGGCTCTGCCACTGTTGTGTTTGGCCACACTGTCTGCAGTGGCATCTCAGTGTGGCTCCACATTTCACACAATGTGTGGCTTCCTTCATTGTCTATTCTTCCCACAGCATAAAGCCTGGCTGTTGGAACTTAGCAAAAAAAGTGTAATCCCTTTATACACATGAACGATCCAAAAGATATTTGAATGGTACTGGTTTACTGGGCTTTGGAGGTTTACTCTAGGATTCCTGCTAATTAATTGATCATAAATACAGAGTATCTGGTTATTAAACTTCAAAAAGCCTTTTGTCAAGAATCCTGGCACGGGATGTATTTCACAGCAGAGTACTTACTTAACATGTGTGGGGTCCCGAGTTCCACCTCCAGACCACAAAACAATTCTGCATTCTGGATTTCTTTGTAGCACTGAACATATTCTTCCATCTCATTCCCTTCAAACTTCCTCCACTATTGTTATGGACCCCATCCTGGAGGCTTTTTACCTTCCATAAACAACTTACTCCTGTTAATAACAAGAAGAAGATAAAAGCCAAAGCCAGAGTCACAGTACTTTTTCAACATGCACCCTTTCTCCTCAGCTCACCTCAGGGAAGAGCTGAATAGTGCTGGGAGCCCTGTTCCACTTGAAATAATTCCTGGGAATTTTGGTTTGTTTTGTTTTGTAAATGGAGCTTTTCAAGACCCACATCTATAGCTGTGGGAGAAATCTTGAGGCTCCTGACATGGATGTGGGTCAGAAAGGCCAAGGGTAAAGAACATAAATGAAAAGATAAATGAGGAGAATAAAATATTTTCTTCAGAAGTAATTCTTAAAAAAAAAGTTTAACTGCAATTCTTCCAGGTTGCTGTAAATGAAATTTCTCTCCTTGAAAACCCTCAATTCTGTGCTTCTGGGCTGCTTGCAGGATAATCTCAACTTCTGTCTCTCTTTAAAATACTTTTAATTCTTTAGGAAATGCAGCGTTACTTACAGAATTTACCTTAGACATTTTTTTTTGTACGTGGGATTTTAGAAATCTGAGAAATCCACAGGTGAACAGAAACCCTTAGCCCTGCATGGATTTCTGCCCCAAATCTCTAGAGATAGCTGTTCTCTGGAGGTGACGTTGATTTGGCTGGACCTGTCTTGATGTAAATTTGATGTCTGGTTGCACAGTGTGCAATGTTTTAGATCCCTGTTCCACAATTGGTTAATTAGCATAGAGTGAACACAATGGAAAGAGTGTTTAGGACGGAAGAGTTAAAAGTGATGTATTTTTCCTGTCATTTACAGGATGGGGAGCAGCCACTGAAGTACTTCCCATGTCCACACCCTGTCCCCATCTTCTTAAAGAACCTCTCTGGCTCTCTGGCAACCTATCTATTTAAAGGCTCCCTAAGAAAATGTTAGTTACCCCTAAAGCCTAAAATCAGATTTTCATCTAGAAAGTGTATTGTAGTTTATGCATCAATATTTTCCTTCTTTCCTGTAACAAGCAGTAACCTCAGAACAGGTGAGACAGCACCAGCCAGGAGGCAGAGTAGTGGGAAGAAGACAAACCAGACAGACTGGAAGCAGTGGGGTCATCATCGCTTACTATTGCAATGTGGTCTCAAACCCTGTGCCATGTTTCTGATAAAATAATAGAAGTGCGATAGTTGCTGTGATGCTGTTACTCTTCCATCATGACAGTATGACAGGGAGCTGGGGAAGACTTACTTAAGACACACGGGGGCTCCAAGCCAGGTGTTGCAGTCCTGACACATGGTCTAAAAAGATGAAGGATTTGTATCCCTGAGCTTGTCCAAACAGACATTTCTGAACAAATACAAATAGCCAATACCTATATTTAAAAATGCAATATCATTAGTCACCAGGGAAATTCCAGTTGAAACCACAACAAGATACCATCTCCATCCAGTTAGAATGGTTATAACTAAAAACTAAAAACAAATGCTAACAAGGATGAGGAGGAAGGGGAACTCCTATACATTGCCAGTGGAATGTAAATTTGTATAACCATTATGGAGAATAATGTGGCAGGTCCTCAAACAATTAAAAATAGACTTACTGTGAGATCCAGTTACCCCCCACTACTGTAAGGTATCCCAAAGGAAAAGGTGTCAATGCAAAAAAGGGACAGCATTATTGTACTGTCTTATATCTAGATGATGCTCCAAGGCTTCATAGGCTTATAGGTGGGGCTTTGGGGAGTGACTGGATCATGGATGTGTGACACTGGATTGGTTCACCAATTGGTTTGGCATAGCTACGGATGTGAATAATGAATTTTCTGAAAAGGGAAAACCCACCCTAGGTGTGGGCGACACTAACCAATAGGCTTTCAGCCTGGGTGAAACGAAAAGGGAAGGAAGCAGGAACTCTTGCTGATTCCTGTCTGCCATGCCATGGACTGTTTCTCTTTAGCCAGGCCCCTCTGCCATACCGTCCTGTCCTGTAGGCAGACAACTGTGGACTGAAACCTCTGAAAACTGTAAGTGAAAATAAACCTCTCCTCATTTAAATTGTAGGTTCTGGGTACAAGAAAGTTACTAAGACAATTACTGACAATTCGCTGAGCTATGGAATCAGTCTAGGTGCCCATCAGCAGATAAACACACAATGAAATATAAGGCAGTCACAAAGAAGAATTAAATCATGTTATTTTCAGCAAAATGAATGGAATGGGGAGCATTGTTTTAAGTGAAATACACCAGACACAGAAAGACAAGCACTGCATGTTATTTGTCTTATGTGGAAGTTAAAATACATTGACCTAAATGTAGATCAGAGTTTACTACAAGTTGGGAATGGGGAGAAGAAGGCAGATAAAGGGACATGACATTTGACCAGTGCACATTCTATCTATGAGTTAAACTATGCTACTGAAGCCCGTCAACACATACAATTAATACACATAAATCAGAAATTAAAATTATATTGTTAGGTGCTGGCCCACTGGCTGGCTGCCAAGGCAAAGGAAGTTGGTGGTGAGGAAGCTGCTTAGGGTGAATCTTACTTAGGCTGATATTCACAGGAATCAAGTAACAAGGGAAAATATTTTCAATCTATGTCGCGAAAGTGTCAGGAAGGAAATTGCATTTCAAATGATCAAGACAAATATCTCTGGCCCTGACCAGGGTGTGGAGATAACAAGAAAATAGAAGTAGAACTTCAGAGGACATTCCAGCCTGCATCCCCCAGGCATCAGGTACAGTCAATAGATCCAGCCACTTAGACCATGTCCCTCTAACCTGCACAAGTCCATGTGTAGACCAACCCCAGTCACACCGTGCTCTAACAATGTTGCATAATGCAACTATTTGGAATATGGAATCTTCTGTATCACTTTAAGCATAATGGGTTGATGGGTTGTCATGGTGATTACATTTTTGAGCCTCTCTCTCTCTCTCTCTCTCTCTCTCTCTCTCTCTCTCTCTCTTCCTCTTTCTCTGTGTTTGTGTGTGTTTGAATAACATTATACTCATGTTGTCAATTGTTCTTCACAATAGATGCCCTTATACAAGTAGGGTGCTTGGTGTTCTTTCTTTCTCCAGAATCAGGAGTGGACCTGTGGAAGGTCATTTATGGGAAAATGCTACTTTCCTTAGTAAACAAATAGTACCAGCTGACATGAATTTAGGCATTATCATGTATTATGCACACTTGTAAGTATTTTGCATCAACTATTAAACTTGGTTAAGTTACAACTCTATGAACTGAGTACTGGTGTCCTGTAGGAGGGTATAATAAGATACAATAGACTGGTGACTTCTGAGAGACCTTGAGTTCCTTTCTCACAGTTCTGGAAGTGAAGAGACCTGATGTTCTCTTCCGAGCTGCAGACCGTGGCTTCTCATTCCCTCTTCTCTCAGCACAGAGCAGAGGAGAAAGTGAGCTCTATCAGGAGTCTCCTAAGAAGCCATCACAACTCTTGGTCTAAAGGACAGTCCAAAACCTTACCAGCAATTGCTGCCCCTGTTGAAAGATGAGATGTTCACACATATGGTAAGAGCAAAATAAAGAAAAAGTAAGTCAAATGCTTAGGCCTCCCTACCTTGCCAGAATCTTGATTTAGACACAAAATGAAAAAAGGAGGAGGCACGAGGTCGGGGTGGGGGGTAATTTTGGTAGATGGCAGGACACTTGCTTATGTGATGGAAGGTCTGGGCCAGTCCCTCGACTCAGCTCCATGGGTAAGATAGGAGGAGAAGTCACCCTCAGTCAGCAATCAGGCAGGTCTCAGACTGGCATGGACACACAGCTGGGTTAGCATCTCCTTTGTTGGTGGTGGTGGTAGGGTGTGTGTGTGTGTGTGTGTGTGTGTGTGTGTAGTTTCACATAAAAGAGAACATGGAGAGAGTGAGCAGAGATAGAGAAGTTTTAACCCCCAGGAAGGGTCCAAAGACCAAACACATGCGTTTGCAGATCAGACCTCTCTTCTGGATCCTGTTTCCATGGGTTTGCAGTAAGAGGCCTTAGAAAAAGTCTTTCCACTCCAGCTCCACTCATCTTTAGCCAAGGAGGAAAATTGTAGCACAAAGTAATACAACTGAATCTGTGTTTGTTCCTTTCCTACATGGACAAAGGAAACCTGCTGACTGATGTTTGGTGTCTTTTACAATCCAGGAAAGAGCAAATTACTAACTGCTACAAAAGCCCAGTGTACTCTGACCCTAGAGTGAGGTTAAATTCTTGCACTTTCTTGTACATGAGAATGCTCTGTGTGTGACAAGCATATTTTGGCAAAGGGCTCCACTTTGGGGTGCTTCCTCTTTGGTAGCTGCAGCTCCTGCAGTGACTACCAGAAGAACCACACATCATCACAGGACACAGCTGCTTCCTCTGGTCAAAGGTACTTGGCTCCAGAAATGATGGTGCCAAGGGCAAATGTTTGTAGCCCCCAGCTGAAGCCTGAGGAATCTGAATTATCAAGAATAAGCTAGTCTAGCAAGGCCAGGTGGCACACACCTGTAATCCCAGCACTTGGGGAGGTTGCAGGGGAAGCCTGAGGCAGGAGACTGAGGCAGGAGGACCACAAGCCCAGCCTGGACAATTTAGTGGGACCATATTCTTAAAATAAAATTTAAAATAAAGGACTGGAGTGTAGCTTAGCAGTCCCTGGGCTCCATCTTCATTATCAGGAGACAACAATATTAAGAAGAATTTGACAGTTATGTAGGAGCAGAATCTTCCTCTTGTAGGGACTTTCTAAAGGAGAAAGTGGAAGACAAGCCTGGTGACCTCCCTCACCCTTCAGGAGAGAGATTTTCACAGCACAGTTCTGTCTGGGGTGGTGTCACCTTAGGAGACACTTAGACAAGGAAGAACAACCATCCCACAGCCTCGCATGCCTTGGGTGCAAGGCCCTGCTGAGGACAGAGCTAGAAAGGTCCAGCGTCCCTCTGCCCTGCACCCTGACTCCAGTACCCTGACTCTGCTCCTGGACTGGCCACAGTGCCCAAACTGTCCTCTCTGAACCCAGGTTCGCCTTCCCAAGCAGCACATGCCATAGACACTTTCTGTATTCAGTCATCTTCTGTACACTTTCAACCATGTGGGGTAGAAATCTTGGTGTGGTGTTTGGCTCCTGTTTTAGGCTCATCACATCCAATCCATCAGCAAACGCTGCGAGGTCTATCCTCAGAGTATCTTAGAAATCTCTGCCTGCCGTCTACACGGGGTAGTTAAAGCCGCTCTCACCCCAAGGTCGTTATATTCTGGGGCGAATCCCCTGCCCGCTCACTGCAGCCCATTCACAGCAAGGTTGAGTGCCCTCGTTGAAACACAAACCAAGGACGTCCACTCCCCTCTCAAGAGCTTCCTGCAGTGGGCAGGTCAAGTCATGTCTGCTGCATGGACAAGCAAGCCCTGAGATCGCGGGGGCGCCACACATAAAGTTCAACCCGTCACCCATGCGTAGCTCTCTCCATGGCTGAGGGTCACTCTAGCAAACTTGCTCCCAAATGTGACTCAGAGATGTAGCTTGCTTTTCTCCTACACCTCCACGCCTTCTGGGATCCGCAGCTTCCCGGGCGCTGTGCCAGTGGAAAGGAGAGCTGGACAGGAGAGCCTGAGGTGCTCAAGCAGCTTGCTCTGAGCTTTGCTGCAGCTGTGCGATCTGCCTGCTCTGCTCTCTGCCCGGATTTGACTGGCCTCTTGAACCTGCCTGCTTGGGCGCTGGGAAGGTGGGCGGATAGGTGCTTACTGTGTGAGCCTTAAACGTCTCTTCTGCACCCTCCAGTGCTTCCCGTCTCCTTCAGCGTGAGAGACACAGAGCTCACCCACCTCGGGCACATTGGTCTCCTCGCAGCTCAGGGCCTCTGTGGGGCTGTTTACCCTGCTTCCGATGCCTTCCCGGTGGTCTTCCACATCCTCCATGCATTTATCTCCATGACAACTACTCTACTTTCAAACCTTCTCTGTGACGTTTAAATTAAAATTTTTACTGAGATAATTGTAGAGCCACAAGCAGTTGTGAAAAATAATATAGGCGGGTGGTATTTACCCTGTTTCCCCCCCTTAGTAATATTTCCAACAGAACAAGACCAGATCCGGGATATCTATACTGCATTGTGTGTAATTCACCAATCATATTCATTTGTCTCCTGTTTTACTCACAATCATCTGCGTCTATGTGTGTATTTATTTTGATACATATTGTTCACCTGTGTAGGTTCATGTCTCACCACCAGTTAAGATATAGAAGGCTTCTTAATTCAGTTTCTCTTTAGCTGGTGCATAAAGATAAACACGATGCCCATGAATGGGGTACTACATGATCTGCATCATGCACTCCTATTGTGGAATAAGTACAGGATATTTTCATCCTCACAGGGGTCCCCTTTTGTGCCATATAACTATCCTTACCCCCCCTCCCCACCTGCTCCACCCAGCCCAGTTCCTCACGATCTCTGCCCTGTTTTGTGTTTCTACCATTGGGTCACTTTGAGAATGTTATATAAAAAAGGAATCCTACAATGTGTCACCATCCTTGGGCTGGGCATGTACGCATCTCTGTGTTTCTTAAAGATAAACAGCAACATTTAGAATTCCAAGGACCAAAGAGGAGAGGCACTGTTCTGATATGCCTGTAGGTTTCCATCACCCACGCACAGAAATTCAGCCTAAGGCTCAGGCTGTGCATCCCCCTGGCTGTGCCTGGGGAGAGCTGTGGTGCTGTGTGGGTCCCTGGCAGCCTCTGGACCACAGGCAGGCCCTGGTCACCTCTGCCTGGTCACCTCTGCCTGGTCACCTCTGCCTTCCCCCTGACCCAGCCCCCTACCAATGAGTCCTTTTATTATGCTAAGAAGGATGGCAGGACAGGCATTAGAAAGGGAAATACCAGCTGCTTTTGTCCTGCAGGAAGCACCAATCGGCCGGCAGCCTTCCTGCTCCCCAGCAACAGGGAACGTGTCCAGACTGAAGAAGAGCCTCAGCCTCCCGCACCCCACTGCGGCTCAGACCGCAGCACCTGCGCTGCTGAGACGCAGAATGTATTTTTAGAATCTGGAATTTCCCCCTGGCCCTTCGCTTGCATTCCGTGTCTTCATTACACATCTCTTTCCAGCAACTGGCTTCTCGCAGATCGCTGACCTCCAGTCAACCTTTTGTGCACAAAACAGTCGAATGCTTTCCCCTAAAGCACAGCTCTTCTTGTATAATTTCCTTACCCCAAATTTGTCCAAATGAGCCCGTGCTGCATGCAAATTACACTCACAGCCTCCACCTGGCCCTGAAAGCTTTCTAGAATGGGACAGCACCCCAGCCCAGACTCCCAGCCCCCACTCAGTCCTGGGGCCTGCAGCCCTCTCCGCTGGGAGCATCTCAGGTCCCTGGCCAGCACCCTATCTTCCAGACACTCCCACAAACACGATGGAGTTTTAGAGACTCCACGAACCTACACCAAGGGTGCTGCTCCATGCCTGCCCCCCATTCATCTGCTGACATCTGCACCCCTCAGGTGAGGGTGTTGCTGGACTCTTGGTGTCAGGCTCTTTATCTCCCAGAGAACTGAGCAGGGTGCACAGACGTGTAGGGAAGACAGAGACTTACAAAGGAGTGTGCACTCTGCAGCCTGTGTTGGGTATGATGTTGGAGTGCACTTGGGAAAGTCTCAAGCAGGCAGAGTTCAGGGGCTGCAGCCCTCAGAGAAGGAAGAAAGACCACCCTGCAGAACAGGAGGGGGCAGAGCCAGAAGGCACCTGCTTTGAGTTCCAGGCGGAGCTGTTGTTTCGATTTCTTAGAATCTGAGCAGTGGTCAGGGGAGTAACTGGCCACCTCTGATCTTGAGGGTACGCTTTGTTTTGGGCAATGCCAGCTCCAGATGCTGACTGCTTGGGAGTCTCCCCAGGGTACCCCCAGCTCCAGCCCAAAACAGATGGGTCTGCAGTGAGTCAAACTCGTGCTGAGTTCTCTGATAGGTCCGCTTCCACTCTGTGGGATGCACTTTTCTTAAATGAATCTCTGTCTTGCTTGTTACTCCTGTGTGTCCCGCTCAGTTCTTTGAGGGTACAAAGGACCTGCATATCTGGTGAAAAAGACATCAACTGTCCGGTGACATCTGGCTTAAAGAAGCAGGTTGTTTGGGAGGTGATCAGGTTATGAGTCAGAGTATTTGTGAAGGGGATTCATCTCTTGTAAGGAGGATGGAGAGCAACCTTGAGCCTTGTCACAGAGAGAAGCGGCAGCCTGTGCCCCAAGAGGGCAAATTCTGCCAGTCTGAGTCCCAGCCCCTGGCATTGTGAGGGCAGCGCCCAACACGTAGGACACAGGCTGATGAAGTAGGGATCCCTAACATGAATGTAGGAGCTGCTTAGGGGACTCCAGGGCTCAACCAGGGTGGAGTGCGGCTGCCCAAGCCAACTCAAGCACAGGCAGGTGGCTCTCCCAGGCTCATGGGGGGAACGTGTCTTCTGGCAACAGCCTTCCCTGTGGCCTTGTGCATTTCTCATCACCATGGTAGGTTTTGTCCCCTCCTCACCTGCTGAGTTGCACATCACCTCTTTAATTTGACCTTGAAGATAAGACCAAAGGCCCTGCATCCCTGCTTCCTGCAGTCGCATCCTGCCTGCCAGGGTGAAGTGTGGTCAGTGAGCACTGGCCCTTGGGTACCATTTTGATACACTTGTTTGGACAGAATCTACTACCAAATGATCTGCAGGTTCAGCCTCCCCACCTGGTGCGGTCTCAGTCTTCCCTCTGCCCACGAGACCCCGGCAGAGCTTTTCCCCTGGAAACACTAGCAGAGTGTGCCATCCGAGACCTCCTCCAAAGCCCAAGGTACGATTGTGTGTTTGCAAAGGGTTGTGAGCGTTGTGTTGTATAGAATTCAGAAAAGGAGAAGATCTCTACACTTGCGTCACTTTAGAAAATAAAACATGGGTTTCAGAGGGAGAGAGAGAGAGAGAGAGAGAAATAGAGACAGAGAGAGAGAGCAAGGGAGGCCAGGAGGTTTGATCTTCTCATGCAATGGATCCCCAGTTCGGAGGGTTTCTCTGCATCATTACTCTCTGATAGAGCTACACAGAGTTCTCTGCAAAATTGGTTTGGAGCCACCTGGAAATCTCAGAGGCAGTGAGAGGAGCCAGTGGCTGTGGTGACATAGGCCGAGAGTGTGCAGGAGCCAGCCTAGAGACTCCTGGGAGGATGCCCACAGAGACCTCTGGGGAGCTGGAATGCAGAGCTGAATTGCAGCTGAGGAGATTCTCAGGTTAGGAGTCTTCAAGAATCCACAAAGGTTCCTGCAAGTTAAGGGTCAGCTTCCACCATCCACAACCGGTAGATCCTCAGGCGGGTGGGTGTCCTTGGAGAGGTCCTGTCCGCTTCCCTCTTTCTGTAGACCTGCCGGCCCAGGCAAGCTTCCTCCTCCTCATAATCCTCTTCTACACCAAAACCACACACTTATTCAAAATCACAACTGAGACTGGAAATTAAACAAAAGAAACCACTCATCCATAATAAAAGGGGAAGGAAAACGAAGATGTGCCCAGTTCCTTTATCTTCTTACTCTGGTCAGGTGAGTGGTGGGCAGGGGCCCCTCTCCTGCAGCACCAGGGATTGAGTGGGATTTGACCATGTCTGGAGGGCACCGGGCTCCTGATGTGACCCGGGTTGGGTTGCCTTCTCCTGGAGTTGTGCTGGAGTCACCAAGCCAGCCAGCTGCTTATGCTGATTTGGAAGCAGCACTGCCTCCTCCCCCTCCCCCCGCACTGACATACCCATCATCCTTTTCTTTCAAGGACTTGAAGGACTTGTCTACCTTTTCACTTGTACTGGGTCCCACGTGATACCCGCTCCCGTGTGCACATCTCTCCTGTGTCCCCATAGCTGCCTGCAAGGCCCTCAGCGCCAGGCTGGCGTTTATCTGGTGCCCAGCCTGCAGCAGGCGCTAGGCTAAGGCCCCACACACCTCACTGCCACGTTCTGCAGACCTCAGCGGTCAGTTCTGCTGTGTATTCACTTCACAGCTGGGCAGACTCAGCCTCAGGACGTGAGCAGCCCCAAGGAGTCTCGAGGCCAGGACCGCTCCAGCTCACACAGCACACTGTAAGTCTCCATGGAGGTTTACTGAGTGACTAAGCGTCTGACTCCAATGTTAGGGGTAGCTACATGAACATGCAGAAGTCTCCTCCCGCGCTGACTGGTGGCACTGGTTTTAAAAAATAAATAACCCAGGGCTAGAGATTTAGTTCCGTGATAGAGTGTGTGCTTAGCATACCCGAGGCCCTGAGTTTGAGTCCGAGCAATGCAAAGGAGAAAAATAAGCAACTATTGTAGTATATTTCTGAGCCTAATCTACCCTTTTATGAGAAATACATTAGATTAAGTCCTTTATGTTACCTCTGCAAAAATCTTATTTTAATTTTGTTTAAGTTTTACTTTAAGAGCAACAAGATTGGTCCTTGAGGAATTTCCTGTTTCGGATTGAGTCTATTAAATGCTGCGGACTCTGAGGTAAACCCCCCTGGGGATCTCATGAAAATGTAGGTTTTGATTCAGGTCAGATACAGTCTCTGACTGTGCAAATGACAAGTTCAGGGGCCAAGTTGCTCCAGGGAACCTGAAGCAAAGTGTGGAACCCCGGAGAGTATTCTCCTCAGGAGGGAAGCATGGATGCTGCGATTCCTGTCCTGAGGGACAGGGCACTCTCTAGAGCAAAGGCAATGGGTGAGGGTGGATTTCATCCCCTCATAACCAGTGTGTTGAGGTCCTGACCCTCAGTGCCTTCAAATGTGACCTTATTTGGAAACAAGGTCAATGCAGTGTAGCTCACTAAGGTAAGGTGGAGACAAGTGAAGATCGTGGGCCCTCTCCACGGTGACTCACAGGCCCTAATCCAACATGACTGATGGAAAGGGCAGGTTGTAGACAGACATGCACGCAGGGACAAAGCCATGTGGACAGGAAGGGGAGGTCAGGTGACTGGAATGCAAGCTGTGGGGCACAGAAAATGTCCATCACACTGCCTGAAGCTGAGAAGACCTGGACACATTTCCCTCACAGACTCAGAAGGGAGCCCCCTGGCTTATGCTGCGCAGCTGCGGGAGAGTCAGTGTGGGGTAGCTGCCAGCACGTGCTGTTTCGCTTGGGCAGGCTGAGGCGACCAGTGCCGCGCATGCTGCATTTCACGTGGTAATGATGTCAGAAAATCCACCCAGCAAGAGGGAACTGGAGATGTCCTATCTCGTCACTCATTAGAAGCTCAGCGTGAAGAGCAGGGTGCACCTTCTAAATGGCGGGTGGCAAAGGAGCATCAATCATCATGGCTTACCCGACACTTACCCTGTCACCTTTCCTTCCTTCAGTCACCCTCACTCCAGGACAGGCTGTTGTGACAGTGCTCTGTGCAGCACCTGCTGGCCCAGAATCTCCTTTCTCTTACCTCACCTGATCCACTCGCAGCTCTCCTCACTTGTGCTGAGTCCTGTTCTTTTGGGCTCACCTCTGTCTTCTCCCTGGCTGCCCCCTCAGCAGACTGTGTATTTAAGGTGCATTTTAGCTCTGGATTTACACACTTTTGTGTTCTTCATGGTCTTCTTGGGCTGTCAAGACCTCTCTCTCTGAGTGTAGTTCTCAAGATGACCTTCGAGATTCCATCCCCTGGCTCCTTGGTCTGATGCTAATCTAAAGACCACTGTAGAAGAATTTGCTGATGTAATTATCACCCCAGGTCAGTTGCGTTTCCTGTGATAAGATACAGCGTGTTGCACATGTGGGTCTCTCATATCATCTAGTCCTTCAAAGTCCTCTATCCAGTATTGGAAAAGGAAGCTAAAAACCATATATGACAAGAATTGGACCTGTGTGTTTGGCTTAAAGATCCCGTCAAAGAAGGCAGGTGACATGTAGAGGTTGAAAGCAACTACTGACCAGCAACCCACAGGGAAGCAAGGACTGCAGTTCTGTAATCAGGGCAAACTGATTCTGCCACCAGCTTGAATGCACCCAGAAGCACTCTTCAGCTCAGCGCCAATCCCAGCCAATGCCTTGATCTAGATTTGTGAAATCCAGAACGAAGAACAGCTGAGGAGCAGGTGTGGCGTCGGACCCGCAGAGCTGCCTGGTTCTGGGAGGCAGCTGTTTTCAGTTGCCAAGTTGGTAGCCATCACTACACAGCAATGGGCACTTGATACAGTGCCCGGGTCTCGTAGGGCCTTTCCCCCCACTTACTCAGTACCCCAGGTCTGCTGCATGCCGAAGGTTGCTATGGCTTTTCTATCTTCAAGGAGGAAAAGTGCCACCTGGCTAGATGCCCACCATGCAGCCTGTAGCAGGGTCTTCCATTTGGTAGAAAATAATCAAGACCCTGAGGAGGCCTATCACTTTGAATTAGCTTAACTGCAGTCAAATTAAATGACTTTTAGATGTGAAAATAAATTTAAGTGCAAGAAAAAATTAAAACGGAGGAAAACCGTCTTCCTGCTGCTAAAATCAAAGCCCATCTGCTGATTTTTATGTGGCTGTATTTACTTGTGCATGAAGTGAGCTTTTTCCTCCACCGGAGGGACACCAGTGAGAACTCAGACTAGATCAGCGCCCTCCCACGGTGACGCGTGATGTGTGACACGTTCTACCTTCACTCACAGTGCTACCCTGAGTCTTAGGTCATGGCAGCTGCTGTAACAAAATGCCATCCGCTGCAAGGCTTGGAAACAGTAAGAATTTATTCCTCACAGTGGGGCAGGCTGAGAAGCCCAGGTTCACTGGCAGAGTTGGTGTCTGGTGGAGCCTGTTTTCTGATTCACCATTGATACTTTCTTTCTGTGTCTTCTCATGGCAGGAGGGGGGAAGGAGTTCCCTGGGGTTCCTGGAGTAAGGGCACTGATTTCGTTCGTGAGGGCTCCACCATCAGGGCTCACCTATCTCTCAGGAGGCCCATTTCCTAATTCCATTACTTTGGGGATTAAGTTTCAATGTGTGTATTCTGGGGAGATACAAACATTTAGACCAGAACACTGAGAAGGTTATTACCTCACTTCTTTTTTCTTAAAAAAATATAAAAGCATTGAAATTTATTTATAATTGTTACAGAATCTGAGCAGTACAAGATCAAAGTATCAGTGGATTTAGTATCACTTTCTCGGTATTTCAAAGGTAGTACCTTGTCACTGCACCTCCCAGAGAGGACAGTCAGTCTATGTTTTCACATGGCAGGAGAACAACCTGCTGTCTCAAGCCCGTCCATAAGGGCAGAGCGAGTCCCCAGCTTGAGTGGTCCAGTTGCAAGCTCACACAGGAGCGCCACGTGTGACTCGCTTCAACGGCTTACAGTGAGTGCAGCTTGCAAGCAGTTCTCCCGGGACAGGGCTGGTTCACACGTCAGGGATCTACCGTGACCCTGGAGTGATGGCCCCACACAACCCTCCCAGGCCACCTTCCACGGGCCCTCCCCCTCTTTCCTTCATTGATATGTAAGTATTATATGTGTTTATAGGGTGGGATATGTCAGTACATGCTCATGTTATGCGATGTTCACCTAATGGTAGGCATAGTCCATGCCTTCAAATATTTACCATTTATCCATGATGAAAACATTCAGAGTTCTTTTGGGTAGTATATTTTTTAAAAACTTCATAGCACATTAGTCTTCTTACAGTGCAGCAGATGCTGTACTTTACCTCTTTTAACACTAGGTCTTTTACCTTTTACACTAGGGTAATGCTATTACTCATTTAGCTGGTTCTCACTAAACAACTGTCTAGTTGCCATTTTTCCCATTAAAATATCTTACACCAATAATATGAATTTGCTTTCTTGATGTTTAAAATATTTCCTCCAAGTCACTATCTTCTTCTTTGTCTCATTTTTTAATTATTTTGAGATTTGGAGGAAAGTGTGTGTCCTCTGTTTTTTTTTTTTTCTTGTTTCAAGATTTTGGCTTTAGTTATTTTCTCTTTAGATTCCACATAAATTTTAGGATTGGTTTTATATTTTGTTAAGAAGTGGCCGAGAAGAAGGGAGTTGCAAACAAATGAGGGAAGCCTGCCAACAGCACTTTGGAGGGGGTAGGGCTGCGGGAGGGCCGGAGAGCAATAGCAATGTCACCTGTACCTCTGTGCCAGAGCACAGAGCCCCGCACTGGAAGTCAGGATACCATGGTTTGTTTGTTTAAATGGGGCCTGGTTAAGACACCCAGCCTGGCCTCAAGCACTGCCCTCCTAACTCAGCTTCCTGAGTAGCAGGGATTGCAGGCATAGAATGTGCTCCTGTGCTTTGGTATCCCGCAGCCTCACCCCCTGTGTGTAGGTCACTCCAGGGATGGGGCACAGCCCCTGCCAGCAGAGGGCATGAGAAGGTGCACCTGTGAATCACGATGCTTATCCACATTTTCTTTGGATGAAGTAAGCCTTCAGTAGATGCCTGAATTTCAAGGCTTGTTTCAGATTCTGTCAGTGCAACTGGGCTTCAGTGTGTGGGTAGAGTTCCTGGTGCATTAGTCACTTTTCTGTTTCTAGGACAAAATTCCTGACACTCACAGGAGGAAAGGTTTATTTTGACTCAGGGTTTTAGTCCATGCTCTGTGGGTCCAGGGCAGAACCAGTGTGGCAGCAGGACATAGGAGAGGAAGGCCAGCTGCTCAACACAGGATGAGAGGGGAGAGAGGAGCGCGGGGGACAGGACACACCATCCGGGTCAGGTGCCTGTGACCTGCCTTCTCTGGCCAGGTCTCCCATCCTCCCAGCAGCACATTCAGTTGCTAACTTTGACCCTGTGATCAAGAAGCACCCCCTGAACATCAACGATCTAAGCCTAACACCTGGTACCTCCTGTATCACCATTTCCCGGAGCCCTTTTCCCTCCGGCATCCTCATGTCTCCACCCTGAGCGCAGCACCAGGCTGAAGGTGGAGGCTCCGTGAACGTTGCTGACTAAACAGGATCAGTGAAGTTCATCATCTACGCTTCCAAGGAGCACCCCTCTTCTCTCCCGTGGCATGGGTGGGTGTGGTCTGGGATCATCTCTGCCTGCACTTTCACAAACCCAGGCTCCCCCACAGCCCCAGAAGGGCTCAGCCTTCCTGGTTTCAGCATTGCTCACTGGAATTTATATGTGCAAAGCAAGGCTGTGTTAATAAACACACTATTTCCCTTTGGCTCACATCTCTAATCCACTTTTATGGACTGTGACTGCAAGGCAGACGAGAGCAGGGGAAAACCCTCCCAGTTTCTTGCTGTTGTGAAGCAGAGATGCTGATGCACTTGCCGTGCTGAGAGCAAACAATTGCTCTGTCTAATTTTACCTCCGGAAGGAATCTCAGGACACAGGCCCCACATTTTCAAGGAGAACAGTTGATGGCAGGCTCCCCTGCCTCAGTCCTCCTCCTTCCATATGTTTATGTCCATATTTTCTCTCATTTTAAAAATAACCTGAAACATGCCCACCCAGGAAGTCTGGATGTCATCATGGCACTAGAAACCATTTCAAAATCCAGCCCAGTCCTAACATTATTCAGATGTCCTCTGTGTTCCACTGATGTTCATTTTCTGTTTTAGGGTTCCATCCAGAGTCTTAGGACACACCTGGTTGCCAGAGTGTCTTGGCTCCTTTTGATGTGGTGGATTCTCAGACTGATCTGTTTTAGATGCTCACGATCATTTGGATAGAACTGGCCTCCCTGCACTCCCTCTGTGCTCGCCTGGCATTTAGGGTTTATCATAGCAAGGACAGACACAACCAACCTGACTTACTGCTGCTTGTGTTCAGTTTGACCATCTGCTCAGGTAGTACTGTCAGGTTTCTGCACTATAAAGATATCTTTCCTCGGTCTTTCTTGTATTATACTCTTTGGAAGGAAAGCATTTCAAAGGAAGTAGCTGAAGAACTTACGTTCCACCTCTTCAAAGGCAAGATGGTTGCAAAAATCACGCGGGAATTCTTTTGCATATAGTTTTTCCTATTATCTTCTACTTAGGTACGTATTCAATCACATTTATACCACTGTGGACTCATGCATATTTATTTTATGCCTCATGTTATAATTCAGTATAATATGGCTCATTTTATTGTTCAAGTTGGCCCTGGAAGCTCTTTAAATGCCTTGGTTGTTCCATTCACAAACATCTCCCTTGACTTTCTGCACACTTCCCGGCCTCCTGCCTTAGAGACGCTCCTGTCGTTTGTCTGTCAGCCAGGATCAGCTGTTTCTCCAGGGAACCCCCATTGCTTTTTGCTGGAGAACGGAATTGCAAACCAGGATCTTGGCCAAGGGTGTACTTGTTGCTCCTGAGGTGATGCATTTTGCGAGCTTTGGTTTCATTTGAAGTACTGTTCCAAGTATCATTTGTTCCCATTAGAAAAAAAAATAGAAAAGCTGTATTTATCTTGTCTTTAAGAATGTATTTAGCTATTCCAATCTTATTTATTAAATTAATAAGATGATTTTTCTTTCATTTTGCATATTAGTACTGTTACTCATTTCTTTCAAACGTGTGTATGGGAGTTTTAAAGCATGGCTACAGTCTGAAGTTTTGTTTTTATTTATCTTCCATTATTTAGCACCTGATCTGAGAGACTCAACTTCTTCTCTGGTGTGTCTCCATCACAGCAGCTCTTTAAGTTTGCTCTGCTTAATGATTCTTCTAGAAGTGTTTTGTTGTCCACCAACTATGCTGCAGGCAACTGCAGACTTGGAGGTCAACACTCATGAGCTTGCAGAGGGCACCATGCCATCTGGATGGATGCATTCTTCCTGGCAAGTCAAAGCACTGGGTGACCTTCCTGGCACATTCAAGTAATGTCTTCAGCACATGGTCTGTGGTGGGTCAGAGGTCCTCTTCTCAGACCCCAGCCCAGAGCTCAAAGAGAAGATGTTATTTTGTTCTTGTTCACAGTTTTTCACCTGAAGCACCACTACACTAAATTGTTTCTGAGCTTGTATTTAATCCCTGGCTCTATCTGAAATGATGTCATGTGTGCAAATCAGAAACAGTCCTGCCAAATGTGAGCCTTTGGCCTTTCTGCATTGAATAATGATTTTACATCTGTACATTTACCTCTGAGGGAGGATTGGGACACCATTAGAGTACAGTATACCCTGATTTTCAAGCTCATAGTGAGTACACAAAATATGTCAGAAAGTGCCACCAAATTCTTGGGAAGATTGAAATTTGGAGAGATGCTAACTTTACTGAATTATTAGAATTGATTATGTGACTCTCATGGGTGTCATTCCCCCAGATGTATGTCATCTTCTCCCTCAGTTTTAGGTCAACAGATTAATTCCTCCAAGACTAACTGAGCACCTTCTAGTCTGTGCTACTGATGTTGGTGCAGAGCATTACCTAGGAAGTAAGGTCTTGCTTTAAACCCCACTGAGGCTGTGTGCCCTTCAAACCCCACTGAGGCTGTGTTCCCTCTGCCCCCAAAGCTGCTCGTGCATCTAGATCTGGCCAGATCTGCTAAGGAAAGGAGAGGGAGCAGAATTTGTGCACCTGGAATGTCATGAGTGAGTGAACCTGTTTTTTTCTGTAACCTTGAAAACCACTCCTATTCTGGGAGAAGCACATTTGTCTAATTTATTTAGTTTAGGTTTGTTTGTTTGTTGCTGTTTTTGTTTCCCTGTAATCACTGCTTGCCTCCTTTTTTATACTGAGAGAGATGCAGCAAATAATCATTCACTGCACAGTCAGATGTGCCATGTCTGTTGGGTGTGAGCCTGCTGATCTGGTATTTAAAATTCTTAAGTTTCATGCCAGACACGACCGTCTAGAAGGGAAGTGAGTGATTACCATGGCATCCAAAGACAGCACTCTGAATGCCACCAGCAGACGTCACCCACTCTCAGTCAGAGCTGAAGGCAAGTGGTTGGGATCCGTTTTTAATTCAGCATTGAAGACTGTAAAACAGAGCTATATTTTAACCTAAAAATCCAATCTGATACATTTCAACCATTAACAAAGGAAAAAAAATACCAGCAGCTCTCTGTTTTTCCCCCTGAAGAGCAGGTTTAACAAGCTGGAAATGGTCAACATCAGGATCAGCACAGACTCCCGACCCTGGCACCTGGGGTCTGGTGTGAGGCTGGACCTGCAAACTGGACCAGAGACAGCAGCATGAGCTCAGAGTGCTCCTAGAAGTGAGGCTGTTGCCAGTGAGCTTCACCAGCACCAAGACAGGGGTCCAGAAACAGCCTGACACCGAGGCAGTGTGACAGACAGGACTCCGGCCAGCATGGGGCTGATGACTTTAGAGGTACTCAGTAGGATCGGCAGAAGGGCAAGGCCCCACCACGCTGGCACCAAAGGGTAGCATGGCCAGGGAACATTCGAGCCCACTGAATCTAAAAATTAATGACTGCTAATTTTAAATTCAAATTCAACTGCAAGCTGTATGGTACTTGGCAGCCTGTGCAAGGACACTGCCCTGCTAGCAGCGGAAGGAAAATCAAGGAGAACAGCAAAGCTGTTTCCAGAGGCCATGGACAGGGTTAGGAGCTGCCCCCACCTGCTGGGAGAGGCAGAAACAGTGCAGAAAGCAGGGGCCTGAGGGGCTGCAGAGGAGGAGGGATAGGAGGGGAGGGCACAGCCTCAGATCAGGACACCAAGCTCCGTCTTTCCTCAGGGACACTGATCAAGCCAACTCTTCTGTGAGCAAAGAGACTTGGGCTCCCCCTTGAGGTCAGGAAGGCCAACAAGTCTCCAATGGGCCAAGAATCTCACTTCACCCTTAACCAATGGAGTGGAAAAAAAATTTACCGGCTGCTCCTCAGAGGAAGGACTAATACCTAGAATATATAAAGAACGAACCATACGAGATCCCCAAAATAAAAGACCCCTTCCAAAGATGGGTACCTGAAATGAACAGACACTTCTCAGAAGTACAAATGGTCAATAAATACATGAAAAACTGATCAGCATTTTCAGGGAGATGTGAATTAAAACAATGAGACTTCCTCTTACCCCAGAAAGAATGGTCATCATCAAGAAATCAAATATTAACAAATGCTGGAAAGGCTACAGGAGAAAAAGAACCCTTCTACATTGTTGGTGAGAATTTATACTAATACAACCACTATGGAAATCAATGAGGACTTCTCAAAAAACTAAAAATAGAAATTCCATTAGACTCAGCTATTCCTCTCCTAGTTATTTTCCTGAAACAGTTAAAGACATGACATTACAGTGATACATGCTTACTCATGTTCCTAGCAGCACAACTCAGAATAGCTATTGTTTGGAAGTAGCCTATATACCCATCAACAGACGGATAGATAAAGAAAATGTGATATTTACATGGTGGAGCACTACAATGCCATAAAGAAGGATAATCTTGAGTCATTTTCAGGAAAATGGATGCATATTGAGACCATAAAATTTAAATGATATAAATCAGACATATTAACTTAAGTAGCACATAGTTTCTCTTGAATGATAAATTGAAAAAATAAAGAACAGAATAAAAGACAAGTAGTAGGAAGTAGGGTAATATACATTTCATTCAAATGGGAAGGAAATCAGAAGATGAAGTTTATAGACTGGAGCATCATGAGTTCACATCTGCAAAGACTCTGATTAGAGTCATTAGGCTTTTGGGGTAACATGGATCTTAGGAAACAGTATTCAATTGGGGAAATAAAAGATCAACATACATTCCTAGGGAAAAGTAAAGCTCAAAAGCAGGGATGATCACTGTTAAAATAATTGAAAAAATCAGAATAACTCTTTAACTGGGTTTAAGATGTTCCAACAATTATGCTCTGTACTGTTCATTTTCTTGTGAAACCTGTACTCTTCCTTTTAAGTCTATTTGTAGGTATTAGATTATACTTAGTTTTTTAGGTCTAATGACATCCAATTACCAAAGGTAAAAATGTATGTGCGAATCACGTGAATAATGTACACTTGATAGATTCAAAGGAGAATTTATCTTTTTATTAGTCACCTCTTCTTAAAATCAGTGAGTGTGACTGATTGAAAATGGTTTCACATATAGGAAATGGAAGAGGGCACAGAAACCCTTAGGCCCTGTGTGGCCCTCTTGGGGCACTTTCTCTGCTCTTTGCCCACTTTCCATTTCAGATTGCACTATGAAAGTGTTCTGAGTCATGGCTTGTGATGGAAATGCATGGGTTTTTCAAGGTGGTCACAGTTAGGTGGAAAGTGCTTTTCCTGTGAGTAACATCCTGGAAGTGACCATTCCCAGTTCTGCTATGTGGGGCTGCTGGGGCATTTCCAATTCTGGAAGCCACATCTGCAAGGTTGGGTGTGGCCAGGAGAAGGGAAAAGGCAAACATTCACAGGTTGTGGCTTTGTCCCATTCTGGGCATAATTTGCTTTGGGAAACGGAAGTTTTTACACAAGAAGAACCTATTTATTTCTGATCGGATTAAAATTCTGCTTCTGTATCTTAGTGCATTTGTCTAAATCACACTTTGAAGTTTTAAATCATAGGTTTAAATTAGTGTTGATTATCTTAGCTTCTATTCTTGTCACTGAGACAAAATACATAACACCCAAAGTTAAAGGAGAAAAGGTTTATTTGGTTCATAATTTGTAGAGGTTTCAGTCCATATCAGTCTACTCTAAGGCTGGGTGGCATGGCAAAGGGGTCAAATGCCTAGATCACTGATCATTCTGAACCAAATGCCAAAGAACAAATTCTCTAGGCCACTGCCATTCTGGAACATGGTTCTCTGTGGCTCTCTTATTAAAGCAAAATCTTTCATTGTGCAACTCTGAGACTGCAAAGGTTAGAATCCCGCTGGTTCTTGTGTTTTACTCAGGTCAAATTTTCTGTGTTCTTCTTTTCAAATACTTAGCTTTTTGCAGGTACTTTTTTCAGTGACTAATTTCTCATCTGTTCCATCTTTATAGTCCACAGCTTTACTGAAATTTTTATTCTGGCCAAACTCACAATGTTATGAATCATTCTTCCAAGCTCTTTGCTTCTGGTTTTCAAATTAAATTTGTCCAAAAGCCCTCAACAGTAACCATGCCACCACCTCAACATTAGACTGTCTAGAAATTTCTTCTGCAAGATTAATTAGTCTGTTGCTCTTAGTAGTCTCAGGCAAAGTCTCTAGACACAAGTAAAATGCAATGGAAAAGCATGCTCTTACCACTCCAGTAAATTCAACCAGAATGTGTGCTGGGAGGAATGCCATTCACTGGGGGTTAGGTGGCTGGCAACATGAGTCTCTACTACTTCCCATGTGGACATTGAGATGGTGCTCACTGAGTAGGGAGCTTCTTGGACTTGGTGGTGAGTGCTAGGTCAGTGGACACCATTGGAATGGCCTCCTGGCTCATTTTCAACCCATATTTTTCTCTAGCCAGCAACCTCTTTCCAAAAGATAAATTTGATCACACTACTACTATTTAATACTCATCAACATTTATCATTGATAGTAATGTGTACACCCCTAGCCCACTCATGATTCATCACGTAAGATTTTAGCTCAAACACAATTGACCTTTCCTGTTCCACAGTCTTCCTGTGTAGAATGAACAGCCAGCAGCCATCTCCCTGTGGGCCTGTCAGGGGACTCCTCAAACACCAGCTTCTTGGTGCCCTCACCTTTGACGCTTTCCTTCACATTCTCAGGACTTCAGATTTTTTCTTCAGAGTTGGTCTCAGTTTGTTGACTATGAGGTCATGATTCCCATAATAGTTGTCCATGGAGGTTATTTTTTGAAAAATAAGAGTATATAAGGAATACATTATTCTCACAATCTAAACTTGAAGTCTTTTAATAAATGTTTGTGGTTTAAGAATTTTGGCACTTGAAGTTCAGAAAGATTCTTTTTCATCTGCCAGTTTGTCATCTTCTCAGATCAAGTGTCACCCAGTTTCATGAATTTTACTACTTTGGTTTTATGTGTCTCTAGTCATCACTCTTTAATTTATTTAAGAAACATTCACCTTCATCTGTCATCTGTACTTAATTTGCATCGTAATGTTTTTTCCTGAACTAGTTGCAAAGAAAATTTTGACCTCATAAAAGGTATAAAAGAGACATCTTGCTTCCCTTTCTCTTCTCTTTTTCCTATTTTGTATGTAATGATTGCAATTAATTTGTTCTTTAATAATAACCAGAAATATTTTCTAATCTCCTCTGTGGCTGTTCTCAGTTTTCTCTGTTTTACTGTAATCATTTGCATTTTTGCAGTTGACATTAATGGGGAGCATCACTGCATCTCTGAACATGCTTAAAATGTGTTGTTACCTACTGAACTTAAAAATATATTATAATCGATGAAGAAAATATGATTCCAGGACCCCTCTTGGAACCCTCAAATCATGGATACTCAAGATGTTTTGTAAAATTGGATAGCAGCAGGAGAGGATATAGTTCAGTGGCAGAAGCACTTGCCTGCCACTCAGGTGCTTCGGAAGCACCTCAGTTCAATTCCTGGTACAAAACAAAACAACAAAAGGATAGTAGCTGCCTATAACCAATGCACATTGTCCCAATACACATCCTCCTGTGTATTTAAAATCATCTCTAGAAGATGGCTAATACAGTAGCAACCACAAGTTCAAGCCCAGCCTGGGCAATTTAGCAATTCAGTGAAATCCTTAAATGTGAATTTAAATGTCTCCAAATAAATAAATAAATAACATTTTTAAAAAGTGTTAGGGATGTAGCTCACTGTGAAGGTCCTGGGTTCAGTCCACAATATCATAAATAAATGCAAACACCTCTTAATACACGAAGTTATAAAAATTGACTTTATAAAAAGTCTAGTGAGTTAAGTGTATTTTCATACTGCAATGTTTTTCATAAATGTGCAGCCTTCCAAATAAAGCAATGGTTCAGTTGGGTTATTGTATTTCCGCTGCATTAATTTTGAATTATATCTAATCTTCTGCAAAAACAGAGAAAATGAAACCTTGAAACTTGGAGATAAGATGAAGCAATGATTTTCTGAGTACTGGGACTGAATGCATGCAGAATATGTAATAAAAATGTGAGCCATCATTATAAATCATCAAGGGCAAGAGCAGGAATCTTTTCAAAGAAAGAAGTAGAAAGGATTGAATATTCTCTGGAGTTCCTGGGATGTTGGTTTCAGGCATTAATTAGAGTGATGATATGTAATTCACATGGGAGCAATAAAGCTAATCACCAAATGGTGCTACCAGGCAAGGTCAGGCAGGTGGGAGCTTCTTCAACCAGGAGCTATAGGCCCAGAAGTACCACAGTGAAGATGCTTGGAGAACAGTGTGGTGTGGGACACAATTATATTATTAGGGCCATTCGTAGACTGACTTCTAAAAACTGTCAAAAAGAGGGAGAGAGAGGAAGTACCCTGCTTTTGTCTACTTCAACCACCTAACCTACCCAGCTATGCGGCAGAAATCAAAACCCAGACAAAATAAAAAACACCTTGTTTCACTTAGTTTTTGGATGTAAGCAAACTATTATAAAATGAGTAAGTTCTGCAAACAGAGCGTGGGAGGCTGGGAGACAAGAAGAACCCCAGACCCCCAGACCCCCAAAAGCCGATTTGGAGGAACACAGGCTGTTGATAGCAATTGAGGTACCAAAACAACTTCAGCCTTGTATGTGTGATCGACTTTGCAGGCCTAAAGCCTGTAACCTGAGCATTTATTTAGAGGATAACAATATGCAACGTAGCAACCACAGGGGATCTTCTTCTGCCTTGTTTTTGAAATTCAATATTGTTCGCACTGTTTTGTTTTGTTCCATTTTATTTTTTCGTTTTCTTCAGTGTTCCACTGTAGTTGGTTTTATTCTGTTCTGTTCTGTTTTGTTTGATTTTATTATGTCTGATGGGATGGGCAGCAATTTTGAAGACAGCAACAGGAAATATAGTAACCATTTGATTTCCTATTATCCTGTTTTGAAGTCCTGAATCACTTTCATAGTTTTATTTTCATTGGTTTTATTCTGTCTTATTTTGTTTGGTTTTATTATCCTTAAAATAAAATTTTTTAAAAAAGAGCATGCTAAAGGTTTTTTTTCTCCAAGACACCAAAGGAAGAACATCAGGTACACTGTTTGGCCCTTGTGTTTTATGCAATATATTCTATGAATCATTGAAACATGCATCAGAGTTCTTTTTAAACTCTCATTTCAGAGTTTATACAGTTTGCTACCATACTGTATTCTACCTTATTATTGAACTTTAGGGTTATCCTGATACTATAATGACAATCATGTCAAAATGTTTTATATTTGTTGATGTGACTCTTGAAGTGAGATCCTTCAGAGTACAATCACAGGATAGAAAGCTAAGTACATCTGCAATTCTGTCAGATTTTGCCAAGTTCCTTTGCATTTAGGGTCTGACCCTCTGCAGCCTTGCCGACAAGGGTGACTTCTTAAAGTTTACATGTGCCAAGCCTGGTGGGTGAGGAATGAGTATCTCAGTACAGTTTTAACTTTCATTTCTTTTAATATGAGTCAAACTAAATTACTATGAGTACTCTCTTTTCAGGCTTTGTATCTTTCTCTGCTTTGTCTGTGGATCATCCTATTACTTTTTTGGTCAAAGTGTTTACAAGTTCTTTATACATTAAGAAAATTAGCCCCTTTTTTACTAGATGAATTGTAAAAGTTGTTCTCTGAGATTGTCTCGGTTTTGCTTATTTTTTTCAAGCATTTTTAAATGCAGAGACATTATCAATTTTCTTGGATTTATGTTATATTTAAAAGGTTTTTTATTCTCAAATTATTGAGACATACATCCATATTTATGCCTAATGTTTAGCTTCCTTTTTATGCTTGGGTTTCTATCCATTTGGGTTTTATTTTTGTTTGATATGGGTTAGGATGCATACTTCTTTTTCCCCTGTGGATATCTGGTCTTAACAACCTCTTTCATGAGATATTTGTGTCTGCGATTTGAGATCCACGTGGTGGAGGACAGACCCTCCAGTGCTCCTTGCCCTCTGGTGATCACATCTTTATGTGATTCCTCTCTGGAGTGGACAGAGCTGTTCTTCTCCACCCAAAAGCCATGGCAAGAGTGACAGGTGCCACTCTTAGGCTACGACCCATGGTGCTGCACAGATGATGGAGCAGTCCACTTGTGACTAAGCTGTAATACTTGCACTAGTCCATCTCTTTCCATTGTTGGTTGCCAGGAAATAAGTGGCCATGCCTGAGAAGCACAGGTCACTAGTAGTTTCAGGTGGCTTCCAGAAGCTGAAGACAGGAGCTGAAGAGACTTTCAGTCCTGCAGCCAAAAGGAAATGAATTTTTCCAACAATATGAAACAGATGGAAAGTCGGTGTTTCCCCCAGTCAACTCTAGGCAGGGACTACAGTCCCACTGCCACCTGAATTGCTCTTAGTGAGACACTCGCAGAGAACACAGCTGACTATTTCCTGGACTTTTGAACCACAGAAATCCTGAGTAAAAAATATTATTTTAAGCCACTACATTGGTAGCAATTATTTATATAACACTGGATAAATACACATATTAAGTCATCCCCAATTCCATATAACTAACGAGCTCACTTTTCTTACCAAAGAGTAAAAATTTGGCAATT
Source organism: Hydrochoerus hydrochaeris (assembly GCA_004027455.1). Taxonomy (NCBI): domain Eukaryota; kingdom Metazoa; phylum Chordata; class Mammalia; order Rodentia; family Hydrochaeridae; genus Hydrochoerus; species Hydrochoerus hydrochaeris. Next base: position 50,210 of record PVLA01007572.1, on the reverse strand, counting down.
AAAAGGTCATAGGCACTCTGTTTCTTCCAGACAGTGATACGAATTAAAATAATGCCTGTGTAGTAAAAGCCACCATTTCAAGAAGCTGACAGGACTTGGCCATGGGTCTAAGCACTTCACATTTATTAACTCATTTTAAACATGTTTATTGATCTATAATTTACATCTCAGTACACAATTAAATATTTTAGCATATTCACAGAATTGAGCAAATATTGCCATAATCTTATGTTAAAACACTGTGTTCTTTTAAAAAGAAACTTTGTATTCATTGTTAGTTATTCCTCACTTACTCTTCTTCTGGTTCTGACAATCACGAATCTACTTTTTCTCTATCTAGATTTTCCAATGCCGGACATTTTACAGAAATGGGATCACATGATATGTGGCCTTAGGTACACAGCTTCTTTCCATTGGAACAAAATTTTGAGATTTGTTCAAATGATTTACCAGATGTCATATTTTTGAAAACTAAAAAATATTCTATCTTAAAGATATGCCACATTTTGTTTATCTGTTCACCAACTGATGACCGTGTCCACTGGGTCTCCTTTTTTGGCTATTGTTAGTGATGCAGTCATGAATATTCATACAGTCTGTGTTACATTGTTTGTCTTTACTCATGAGAACGCAACCTTTTGGCTTCCTTGGGCCACACTGAATGAAGAATTGTTTTGGACCACAAATAAAATACATAACATAGTGCATATAAGCAGCAAAATTTCTTTTTTATATTTGTTATAATATTTTTAAAAGCAAGCAACCTGCAGGCTGGATGTTGGACATGTCTGGTAGGGTTTACCATATCCATGCATATTTGATCAGAATCTACATCAGATTTATACTAATTAGCTATATAAATTTATAAATGCTTTATTTCTATAAAATTCTACTAACTTCCTTTTATGTACTATTATCATACAAAGTATACCAATATAAGGTACAAATCTTATAGTAGTACATTGTTAAAATTATTGCCTTATAGACCAACGTCTTCTAGAGAAACTAAGAGGATAAGCACTCTAGAGGGTGGCCAGCAGGAAGAGAGCGAGTCCATGTTCTGAGTCCCTCCAGTCCAGTCCGGAGGGCAGACCCATTTGCAGTCAGTGAGTTTGTGATTTGGGCCTCACCCATTGCATCCTGGAGGGCGAGTTGGCTGTAAGAATTTAAGACTGAAAGGAACCTCAAGACCCAGTACAACAACCTGGTACATAGATGTACACAGATGCAAAGATCAGGTCTGAACCCAACACATCTCTGGGATGCGATACAGACATTAGCACTGAACTGTAAAAACTAGAAAAAGAAAATGAGCACAGATGCCCCTATGAGCCTGCCAGCAGCTGTCAGGGACCAGTAGCCAGTTCCAGTGGGGAGAACCTGCCAGCCAAGCTATCTTATACCTGCCACTATCAGGGGAACCTCAGAGTAGCTGTGTGCATCTGGAAAAGCCAGCCCTTCACCACCATGCCATCCTGGAACCTAGGATAGGATAAATCCAGGTGCCCAACCCATTGCCCTACACTGTAAGTGGACAGCCAACACAGGAAGTGACTGGGAGCCCACAACAACTTGTCTGGGAGGACCCAGGAAAATGTCAAGACAAAGGAGCCAAAGGCAGTCTCTGGCCTCCAACCCATGCAGAACAAGCCCATCAGATGTAAATGTGGGAGACAATGGGAGTCGCACACCTGAAGTTTCTGAAGGGATGGTAACAGAAGTAAAGAAACAACTTCATGAGGCTATAACAGAAATTAGATCAGAAATGCTATCTCAGGTAAAAGAAGAAATGAGAAACAATAAAAGAATTGCTGAGCATATCTAAAGATGACATGGATTAAAAAAATAGAGGAGCATAAGGAAACCTTGAATGAACAGTGTAAGAGAGATACAGAATGCATGAAACAGATTCAAAGAGGTATTTAGGAAATTAAAAACTCCATTGAGAGTTAGCAAACTCACTTGAAAGAAACTGAGGATAAACTTTTAAACCTTGAAGATAGGTTTGTAGCTAGTGACTATGAAAGGAAAGATCTCTAAAAAATAACAAGAAACCAGGAAATAGTAATTCAATGGCTGAAAGATGATGCAAAGAAAAATAATTTAAGGTTGATAGGTGTCAGTGAAAGATCAGGGGTCAACATAAATGAAATAATAAGACTATTTACAGAAGTAATAACAGGAAACTTCTCAAGCAGGTGAAAAGATCTGACAGGTAAATGAGGCACATAGAACTCTACCTAGCCATAACCAAAATAAATCTACACTGAGGCAAATAATAATCAAGATCCCAGAAATTCAGCACAGGAACTGTATATTAAAGGTAGAGAAAAGAAACAGATCATGTATAAGGGGAAACCCATCAGAATCATGACAGACTTCTCAACACAAACCCTCAAGCCAAGAAGATGTTGGAGTGAAGTATTTCAAGTCCTGAAAGAAAACAGCTTCCATCCCAGATTGATGTACCCTGAAAAACTGTCTTTCAAAATTAGTGGAGAGACAAGATATTTCCATGAAAAAGAAAGACTGAAGGAATTCATAACCACCAAACCAACCCTACAAAGAATAGTAAAAGGCCTAGAGAGAGATGAAAATAATCACGATTCAAGGAACAGTGGCAGGGGGGTCACTAAGCAGGGCAAGCAGTTGGATGGAGGGGAAAGTAGGCGGCTGATGGGAGGAAAACAGCAAGACAGAGATGAACCAGTGCATGTTGGCCATAACTGTTAATGCACAAGGCCTCAATTCACCCAGAAAAAGCAACACAGGCAGTGTGGATCAGGAGACAGGACCTATCAACATGCTTCATACAAGTAACACGTTTAACTAAAAAAAAAAATTCATAGACTGAAAGTCAAAGGAGAGAAAACGGTGCTCCACCTGTCAGGGAATAAAGGAAAAGGCAGGGGTAATTTGCCCATCAACAGCAGCATGGATAAGAAACATGGCATTTTTACACAAAGGAAAACTACTCCGCTAGAAAGAAAGATACCCCGAGGCTCTCCCAGGTAAATGGGTGCAACCTGAGATCATGCTCCCGAGTAAAATGAATTGGAGTCACACGGGTGGACACTGTGCGGTCTCCCTAGTCCAAGAGACTGCGGGAGTTAGTGAGATCCAAAACGCACAGTGGGCAGTGAGAGGAGGGGGCATCTGAAAATGGAAGCAATGGCTAGTGTTAATTTCCTGTTATCTTGTTTTGAAGCCATGTATTGTTTTCATTGTTCTGTTTTGTTTGGTTTTATTGTTGATTTTATTGTTTTGTTTGATTTTATTCTATCAGGTGGTATTGGCAGCTATTTCAAGGATAATAAAATATATTATGGTAGCCATTTTTGATTTCATATTATCTAATTTTAGAGCCATACATTGCTTTTATTGTTCTGTTTTTCATTTTTTTCCTTTTTGCTGGTACCAGGGATCACACTCATAACCTCACGTTTGCCAGGCAGCACTTATGCCAGTGAGCTAAATCCCTTGCCCTATTGTTTTGTGTTGATTGTCCTGCTTTGAAGTCCTGTCTTGTGTTCACTGTTTTGTTTTGACTGGCTCTACTCTGTTTTGTTTTGCTTGATCTTATTCTCTTCAAAATACATTAAAAGAAACAAAGAGGATAAAGAATAGAATTACATTTGTAGAGCTAAAATGTTTATGTTATTTCCTGTCTCTACATGGTGTTATGGTTTGTGTCTAGATGTCTCCCCTAACCCTCATTCCATCATAGGGCTCTTTCAGATGTGGCTGAATCTAGAGTGTGATGCCGGGATTAAGGGTGTGTGATTAGTAAATCAGCCCACCGATTGGTTTGGCACAGATCTGGCTAGGATGGAGGGTGTGAGTGCTATACCTACCTTAGAGTGGGATGCCTGCATACAATATAAAGGACAGGAGTCTTGTCTTTCTTTGTTGCTTTGCTACATTTTCCCCACCATGAACTGTTCTTCTCTGCAATGCCATACTACCTCAGAGCTGGCCAACTGTGGACTGAAAGCTCTACTAACTGAGAGCTAAACTTTTCGCCCTTTAACTTTGAGTGTTGGACATTTTGTCCCAGCAATGAGAGACGTGTTTGTGTTTGGCTTTGTGTTTCCCTTGTAGATGCAACTCACCTTCAGCAGTTACTTAGTCAGCATCACACAGCATCTGTGCCCTCACCCAGTCTTTTGTGTCACTGCTGCCAAATGTGTTGTGGTTCTATCCATAGTAACTCGAACAATCCAAGCTATAGATAATACTTTATACATTCACTGCTTTTTGCAGTACTTGAACCTGAAACTAGGGTCTTCATCCTGAGTTATATCCCCAGCCCTTACCCCCAGTGCCCCTTTTGAAACACGGTCTTATTACTAAATTACCTAATTTGGGCTTTAATTGAATCCTCCTGCCTTATCCTCTCAAAGTGCTGGGATTACAGGAATGTGCCACCATGCCCTGTTTATAATCTTTTCCAAATTAAGTTAAAACAATAAATATGTAATTATAGTGTATTTCATTGATTTTTCCATTAGTACTTTTTACCAACACTTTTTCTTATGGATTCAAATTATTTCCTGGTGCTGATTTTTTTGACCTGAAAAAAATCCCTGTCATATATCTTTTAAGGAAAATACACTAAAAATGAAAATCAGTTTTTTGCTTATCTGGAAGTGTCTTTACTTCATCTTTGTTTTTGACAGGTACCCTTTCCCTCACCTTTCACTGCTTCGAATGTTGAAGGAGTAACATTGTCCGTAGTCCCTGATGCCAAGTCTCCTGTTAATCCTAGCAGTTCCTGTGCAGGTGATGAGTCATGGACCAGAGTCATGTGTGTCTCCTTTGTAAAGTCATGTGCATGAATCTTGACGCTTTCATGGTTTTCCCTGCATCTTTCATGTTCAGTATTTTGGCTTTGATGTGTCTTAGGTACGGATCTCTTCATGTTTGAAAACACAAGTTTCTTTGATGTGCTGATTAGCATTTGTAATCAAATTGTGGAAGCTTTCAGCCATTATTTCTTCAAATATTTTCATCTTTTTCTCTCTCATCTCTTTCTGATTTTCCCATCAAGTTTTTGTTGTGCTTAAGATGTCCCACATTTCTTTGAGGCCATATTCATTTTTTTATCTATTTTTATTTCTGAGTTTTTTCAGTCTGCATAATTGCTACCGATCTATTTTCAGCATTGCTGAATTTTTCTTCTGTCAACTAAAATCCATTCTGCCTCTTAGTGATTTTTGACATTTAAGTCTTTATTTGTTTTTCTCCAAAATTTCCACTGTCTTTTTAAGAAATATTTTCTGGTTTGCTAATCATGGTCTCTGCTTATTGAGTCATCATCTCCATCTTTCTTTAGTTTGTCAGAATGCTCAGTGTGGCTACTTTGAAGTCTTTACTCAGTAAGCCTCACATAAGCATCTTCTCAAGCGAACATGTCCTAATTCCTGTTGCCTGGTATTTTTCTCCACATATGTACCACAATTCTCTGCTGCTTTGTATATCACATATACTTTTTCCTGAAAATTGGACACTTCAGATAATACATTGTGGATACTGATCTCTCCTTCCTGAGGCTTATCTGTTCAGTGGTTTGACTACTCCCAGGAGCATTCTATTTTTCCTGATGTCTCTACTCATTTTATTTATTTATTTACATATTTTATTTATTTTTAAATAAAAAAAAGCAAAACAGAAAAAAGGGTAGAATTAATCAGAATTTTAAAAAAATAACAGTAAGAAATCACTAGTCGATTTTCATATGCTGTCATTCTGGGACTCTCCTATAGGTCTTAAGAAACAACTTACCTGCTCATGAGTATACATAAGTACCCACAGCCACATTTCCACCCTTCACTCTTGAACATACATGGTGGGGGGGCTTGGAGGTTCTTTTCCTATGCAAGGAATTTGCCTTCGTGGCCTCCCCACCCCATTCATCTCCCTGGAGTTGGGAGCGCAGAGGCCAGGTCTCTGATCGCTCCGCAAGGGCACGGTCTTAGGTGCCTATAGTCTTCCAGACAACCGACGGTTAGTTGGTTTATTTTCCAGCCCAGCTCCTACGCGGTCCCTTGGGCCACAGTAGCTTACTGCCCCACTCACACGTGACCTGTGGCTCGAAGCCCTTTGCAGTTGCATCTCTGTGTGGCGAGGGGAAGGCTTTCAAGCTGCCTCATGTTCTGCTCTGAATTCCCCTCGGTGACACAGGATGGCACCTGGGCGGAGGCCCCACACCCCCAGGATCCATGTCGTCCCGCCAAGGCTCTCTAGGCAGTCACTTTCTCTGGGATACTCTTGAACATCTGACTGGCTTAGCGTCCTGCCTTTTGCCATGGTCGCGGGAAGTCTCTGCTTCTGTAATCGCTGCCACTGTGTTCTCCATTTTTTCCCAGTATTTGTGTGCATAAATTTCATCAGCTCAGTTCCAAACAAAATCTGCCCCTTCAGGGAACCCTTTGAAGATGCCCTTCCTATGTCTTGCCTCCTACCCTGGGGAAAGTCTCCATTCTGGATCTGGCCTTTGCCTTCTCCTCTGGAGTCCACTCCTGCTCTGTGAGCAGGTGCTGGAGTCTCCCCTGGGGAGAGCTGTGTGGGAGCTAGCAAGACCCTGCATTCTCAGCCTGTTTCCTGCCACAGGAGGGAAGGGTGGCCTGTGCCTGGAAGAAAGGTCAGTGGTGGGCTCTGGACTCTCTGGGGAAGTGGACCAACAAGGGAAGCAAAGAGTCAAGCTAACTCCAGAGCCTGGGGACACCAGGGTGAGACTCCTCAGGCCAGTGGTGCTGAGCCCATGGCACACATGCTGCAGGAGGCTGTGGGTGTCACTGAAACCTTTAACAGGTTGGCTCCTGTGGCCCCAGCCATCTGTTTAAGGGAAGGGGTAGGTATGTGACGGGGCATAAGAAAAACCACAACAGGCTCCTGGTGTCACAGCTGCAATACAAGGGGGCAGGGCTCCCTGGGCTGGAGACACCTCCCCACCCCAAGCTCTGACTCTGTGGCACACAGGAGACACTATGGTGACAGAAGAAGGGGGGTTCTAATGGGGCTGCAGAGATGCCCTTCCTGCTGCATGATCTTGGCACTGGCGTGTGGCCTGGGCTCTGGGTCACTCAGCCACATGCACACTGACTTTGCAGAGGTGAGTAGCACATTTCATTTAACCCTGCATCTTTCCCTGTGTTGCTCTGTGGAGCAAAAGAGCTGTGGCCAGGTCCCCAAAAAGACATAACTAGAGGACGAAGCTCTTTGGGCAGAATGTGGCCAGGCTCAGAAATGACTGGGTTACTTTTGTTTATCATTTGAAAAGTATCCCTGCACAGTTACCGAGCTTTCTTCTCTCCTCTCCCCCTCAGTGGAATGTACGCTTTTTCAGTCCCTGGAGGAATCCATTAGCAGATAGGTTTGTATTGTCTGGCATGCTTGCTAATGCTTTTCTTTGAGTTCCTATAGTCCTGTAACTTTCTCTTATTCAGCAAACAGTTCTTTCCTGAATAGTCCACATCCTTTGTTACCTACCTGTTGTTTTCCAAGGCAGTAGGGAGCCTAAGCAGAAAACAGCTACCCTTCCCACAAGCGAGGATGAGTCTCCAGGAAGAACTCTCTCGCATCAGGTGGCGTAAGATTCCAGGAGTGAAGTGAAATGCTTGCCTGTTTTTTATTCTAAAATAGAAGGAAAATTGCCTGGAGGCTTGGTAGCCAGCATCTCTGCAAATAACAAGGAACACATCCAGCACAAAGGAAAGAGAAAAGAATGTGGGTCAGCATTGGCTGGTAGGTGGTTAAAGCCTCGCTCCTTGTGGATGGTTCAGCTCTGCAGGATTCTGACCCCAGGGAAGAGAGACTGAGTGCACGAAACCCTGCAATGTATTTGTTCCTTGGTTAGCTTCTGCTCCTTCTCTTTTAATTATAAGTTCAATTCTGATAAATCAGATCAGCTGTTTCAGTTGCTACTTTGGAAAGGGAACAGACAGCCGTTTCCAAGAGGCTCAGTCATGCAGCCCAGGCAGGTAGATGTTCCACAGCCTTCACTGCTTGGCAGCTCTGCAGAGCTGAGAAAAACGAGGGGGCGGGGGGCAGACAGATTACTGCAGGGGTCAGGCTCCTCCTGCGTGGGTCAGGCTGGTTTTGGTTGCTAAGGAGCAATGCGCTTGCAGGTGACTGTGCGCTATTTTCCTGGACTCATGCGCCAGTCACTCCTGCACAGCAAGTCCATCCCTTACCTCCGGTTCCTTACATAGGAGAAACCCGCTTTTTAGAAAGCCTAGCGTTGATCACCCAGCAAGAGCGACTTTAGGAAGGAGAATGGGGGGTGGCGATTGTGAAATTTATTTTTCTAAGACACAGAAACCCCAAAAGGGAATGGTGCAAACCTTTAAAGACAAATTCCCCTGGTGAAGCTCCTCTGACCCCCTGGCAGCTTCCCAGGGGAGAAGTCAGAGCCCTGGCGGGAATCCCTGCAGTATTCAAGGGCAGCGTGGCTAAGCTTGCATTGCCTACTCCTCTCTACGAGGCAATGAATTAATCTTGCTTTCCTTGGCAGCTTCCTGGGAAGATAAGAGGCGTTCAGAAAGGGAGAGGTCCCTGGCACCGCAGTAGGCCACATCTCAAGTCTTCTCTTTTCCAAATTTCCAACACTTCCTGATCTCATGAGCCAGCACGAAAGCCTGTATCTGCAAACCAAAATCTCCCTTGAACTTGCTAGCTATAAAACTGGTTTCTACACAACCATTCATTCGGAGGGGATGACTACGCTTTGTGCTGAGATGGAGCTGTGTGTGTTTCCGTATCCTTCCGCAGCTGCTACCTGAGCCTTTGAGGGCGCTGAGGAGTTACAACTTTCAGACTCTCCTCTCAGCCCTTCTTTCTCCTGTGGCTTCCAAAGTAGACAAACCACGGTCCCATTGTGGAGAGGAGGGTGTGACGATTCTGGTGACAGCAGTTAGTGTGGTGTGAAGCTAGCGATCATTTAACAATGGTAAAAGTGTGCGTTAGCTTTCTCGGTGTACAGCAATTGGAATAAAGGGAGAGTCGTCCACAGAAGAGAAAGGGGTATTTGGGGAAATAGGCAGGATACAGGCAGGTGGCATTAGTCTAACCGTGGGGTAAACACCCTGAAAATAAAAGCTGGAAAAGACCCAAGCAGGTCAGTAGTTGCTGGTGGTCAGAGGTGACAGGAAGCCAGAGCAGGAGGGATTTTCTGGAATGAATGAGCTATTCCATATCCTAATTCTAGTGCTGGTTGCATGGACCTATTTGTGAACTAAAGCTCATACTCCAAAAATGTCTATTTTAACTGTTTGTAAGTTTAAAAATAATAATTGCAAAAGGAGTGCCAAGGTTGACAGTCAGCCATCTCATCAATACCATTGCTAGTCCGTGGGCCAGGCACCCACAGTCTGCAGCTCTGACCAAGTGAGACATCCCGGGCTGAGAATTACTAACCAGGCTTCCGCCTTCTTCCCCTCTGCCTGGAAGTGAGGCTGAAGGCTCCTGAAGCAGCCCTTCGGCAGCTCTGCATCCTTCTCTCCCGGGACAGCAGGCCGAGCAGCCCGTAGTCTTTCGAGCTTCATCAGTCTTCAGTTCACTACATCTTCGGGGAAGTGCTGCTTCCACTCCACGATGCTCTGGGTCCAAGCCAGAGCCAGGGCAGCAGGGAGCGCTTGGTGATTCATGCATCTCAGGCTCATGGCAGGATTCTGCATGCAGACTTTACTCCAAATAAATAATCTGAACATAGAAAGAATCATGGCAAGGGTTTTCCACAGCTAAGAAGAAACCATGGAATGACAGATTTCTTTCCCATCCCTTTTCTCTTTTTAGGTATAAAAAGGCCCCAAAGGCTGTTTTCATTAAGCAGTCCAAGTTTTATAGTTACTAGCTTCCGCTCCATAACTGGTTCCTAAATATCTTTTAAACATGTCCCTATATGCAAGGCTTATTGCTATGTGCCAAATGAAATGAAAATTCCTTGCTTCTTGGAATTCTGAAAATTTTTGTTTACTGAAATAAAAAAATGTTACCCCAAGCTCCATAAGGATGGAGAAAAGAGAAAAAATAATTTCACAATTTGACATATCTGTTTTCCAAAAGCAAAAAACCCTGCACATTAGTCTTATTCTTGTAAGCGGCTGGTAACTGATGTGTTTAATGAGGAGCGGAGCAGCAGGCAGGATTTGTTGGTGGAATTTTTCAAGTCATGAAAAGCCAGGCTCACAGAACAATGACCCAGCCAGAGCCACTCCTCTGTGTCACCTGCGCCATCCATTCCTGGCACCTCATCCAATCCCAACCCCCTCTTCTACAAAAGGGCCGGTGTATTCTAACATAAACTGCACCATATTTCACCTGTAAATATTTTAGCAGGTATATTTAGGGAACAATGGCTTTGTTGGTTCAACATAGGCACTGCTGGCCCTCTGTGTCTATGGACTCCACATCCACAAATTCAACCAACAGCAGATTGAAAGTAGTTTTTAAAATTGCACCTGTGCTGAAGACACACACACTTGTTTTCTTATTATTCCCTAAACAACATAGTACAACTCCTTACATAGCATGTATGTTGGATTAATTATTACAAGCCATCGAGAGATGATTTAAAATATACAGGGGAAGCTACAGGTTCTACCATGAGAGACTTAAGCATCTGGGATTTTTGGGAGGTGAAACAATCCCCCACGTGCTCATGAGATGGGACGGCACCACTGTGAAGAGCAACCAAATTAAAGATAATTCCTCATTATCATCTAATATTGAATCTGTGCAGACACTTCCTTGACTGTGTCAAACAGCGCCCTGTAGGGATGGACTCATTCAGGGGAATCCCTCAACTGCATGGGGTGATCCCAGGGCTGCTGAGCCTTCTTCTCTAGCTGTCTCCCTGCTTCCTTTCTCTGCTGTATTACTTGTTCAAGAAATTGCACCCACTGGCCTGAGATATTTATTACACCTTTGGTTTACCTTGCTGCTTCCTCCTTGATTTTTTTAGGGTTTTTTGAGTTTTGTTTTTAATTAAGTTTATTGGTATAGTTTTAGATAATGATCACACTCATCACAGGGAATCTGTACCCGCGCACGATATGTCTTGAGTTCCTCTTTCTTTTTCTCATTCTCCTCCCCCCTCTTCAACACCTCTCCCCGACATTCATAAAGATTTGTCTCCTTTTTATTCTTTTTTTCTCATTTTTTTGTTTTGCCTTCTATGCCCCCCAATTCCCCATTCCCTTTGAACAATTACATCCTAGTTCACGATACCTATTATACGTTTTAGTTCTTACAATTTCAGTTTCTCACCAAAAAGACATCCGATTTATTTCACTTAAGAGTATGGTTTTAAGGTCCATTTAGCTATCAATGTCTCAAGTTTATCCTTCTTTATGGCAAAGTAGAACTTCATTGTATAAAAAACACGTTCTTTTTTTAAAATCTGTTCCTCAGTTGGTGGCACTTGGGTTGTTTCCAAGATTTAGCTATTATAAACTGTGCTGCTATAAACATGGCTGTTCATCTGTTGCTTTGTATGATGCTATATATCCTTTGGTCTCATTTACTAGTATATGAAATATCCAGATTCACAAAATAGATGAGTTTCAGGGACTGCAGCAAGGAAAAAATGAAGGTGACTCCTAATAGGTTTGAGTTTCTTTGAGGCATGATGATCATATGCTAAAAGGCTACTGAATCATGTAATTTGAAGGTTTTAATTTTATAGGATGTGAATTATCGCTCGATGAGTTTTAAAGTGTCATAGTGATTTTCATGTCTAAAGCCAGGGTACCAAACTGGTTACACGCATTGAGTGTGGGCACAAAGATCATGAGGGCTGAGTCCCTGACAGACAGTGGTATAATTACTGCTTATTAAACAGCATAAAAACTGATGCCACCCTGACCACACTTGAAGTCTCCTCAAGGAAATGCTGTTACATTTTACTTTGGGATCTATCACCAAACGAGAGGTAGCAGGACTTTAAAACATGTTTTAAACATGTAACAGAAACTTTAAAACTTTAAAAAGTGTTTTTTTCATAGACTTTCATTATAGGAGCATGGTGAGTCTGGCTGTGTTTAGAATTTTTATCCCTAAGTTTGAACTTCCTCACAGTGAAGACTGACAACTTGTATTCAGTGATCCTGAACATCAACTTAGTCTCATTTCAGTCATAGTTTAACAGTTTATATGAATGTGACTAAAGTCTCACTTCTAATATCCACTAATACATCTACATTCTGCCCACAAATCACACAATCCGTGCAGTATTAGCTTCTGTAACTCAAACGTTATTATGATCACTCTTACTATGACAGCTATTTTTTTAAGGTTAAACATACAAGCACTTACTAAATTCTTAATTATTTAAGTGTCTTACCAATGAAAATACCTAAATCTGTGGGGGTTTTCTTTGGAATTACTTGGTCACTTGTTAATTAATGGCAAGAGGGTAAGAAGATCGCTGAATAACCATTCTCAACCCCTCACTGTCCACTTCCTTCACGTTCAGGGACTACTTATATTTCATAAAAAGTGTTGTTTTAATGTTTTTACTTAGCATTTCAATAGAAAATATTATGCCAATAAAGCATAGTGTCCTATAACCATGAGTTAGTCACCCGCTACTGCGTAACAAATTAGCCCAAGTTATAAAGGTATTACATCATGGTCTCTATGGGCCTGGGATCTCAGAGCAGCCAGCAAATGGACACGTGCAGGCAGGTATTCTCACAAGACTTGTGGAGCCGTGGACCTGGGAGAGCGAGGTGCACATCACAGCACCTGTCTGCCGTGGCCTCTTCGGTCGTGGGCCAGAAGCCTGAGTTACACGATGCTGTGATGGCTGCTGACCTTTCCTCCCGTCGACTGTGATCCAAGAGAGGGCGAGGAGGATCCCCTCCTTGACTGTTAAATAAGCTCTTCTTCCCACTGCATGTTCGGAAGCTGGTGGTTTCATGGAAGTTCAGCTCCTGGCTCACTGTGAGTGGCTGTGGATGTGTTCTCCTGTGCTGTACCAGGAAGCACAGGGGACCAGATTTCCCCATGTTTTCTAACAAAAGGGATCAGATGCCTCCATTCACCCATGATGAAGTCCGTCTCTGTGTGTTTTTCACTGACAGCCTTTGATGTTCCAGATTCATCTCGGCTATTTTCCATCCAGGCTGGGGTGTGCTACTCTCTCAGGAATGCTGACATCCTTTAATGGGGAACTGTAATTAGAGGGCGCTCTTTGGACAGTAGAGGTTGCTCCTGCTGAGTCAGTCATTATTTTAAACCTGTCAATGGACAGAGCTGGGAAATGTGTGCACACGGACATACACAAATGCTTAGTTCGTGATGTTTTTAGATGATAATTCAGACTCAGGCTGTCTGTTACTTATTCAACCTCTTTGATGTTACACACCTTTATCTTTTTTCTCTCATTCTGAGAAATAATGTCCCCAGTGACTCCAGCATAGCCATTTGCTTCCTCCTGCAGTACCTACCTTCCAGCCTTAGCATCTAGCTGTGCGCTTAAAGTGCATAGTTTCCTTCATGCAAGAAACCCAAGTTAGACACAAAGAGGGAAAATGTAAAAGGCAGGTAATAGGAAGGAAGCAGAGTGATAGCTCTTCTCAAAGGTGGAAGGACCAAGAGACAAAGGGGGACCAAGGTGGGGGAAAGAAGGGAGAGAGGGAGGGGACCAATGGAATCAAGATGTGTTATGTACGTGTCCCAGCTCCGCATCCAGAAGGGAGGCATTAAATACTGCAAACACGTACTAATAAAACTGAAAAAATAAAATTGTCACCTGTACGTGGAATAAATCTCAATGGAAAACAGATTTATAAGATAGATGTTAAATTTTCAGTTTATGTCAAAGAGCATGCCAGAGAGTCACGGTACTGGGAAAGTACAGTTTTATTCTTACCACATAGTATTACAGATAAAAATGCATGTTTTTAACCCAAAATTATCTAATTATACAAACAGCAGCAGCATTAACAGTTATCATTACTGAAAATACCTCAAGCCCTTCCTTCCTTCCTTCCTTCCTTCCTTCCTTCCTTCCTTCCTTCCTTTCTTCATCTTTTCTTTCTTTCTTTTTGTCTTATTTTGTCCTCAGGAACATTTCTCACATGAAAATATGTTCAAATAATGATGTTTCAGTATCTATATAGTTTGTCACAAAGGGAAATGCAGATTAATTTATTCCATTTTGCCCTCAGTTAATAGATAACGTTTTTTTTTTTGAGATAGGATTTAGTTATGCAGTTCAGGTTGGCCTTGAACTCACTTTGTAGCCCAGACTGGTCTTGAACTCACTACAATCCCCCTGCCTCAGCCTCCTGAATGCTGGAACTACAGGCATGAGCCACCAGGCCTGGTAACACTTTAAACTTAATATGCATTAATGTTTTTGTGAAACATTTCACGATTACAAAGTCAAACCTATAAAATAAGATAAATTATAAGAAGTCTAGTTTCTATAACCACCCTCCCCACCCTTTTCTGTCTTCTCTACCTGGGACTGCTGACAGTATTTTTTGGTTTCTCTTACTTTACTTCCTGCGTGTATGTAGTCACATTTCCTTAGGTAAGTGACAGTGTGTCATACTGTCCTGCCGGCTTTCCTCGCATTCTTTTACTTAGTTCTGCATCACAGTCTCACCTGCAAGGCCAGATTTGGCCCCCACACTGGTGAATAAAGGTGTAGCTGAGCACACGCAGATCTGCCCACGGCTGCATCCCGGGAGGAAGGACCAAGCTGCCCGGCGCTGCAGGGAGGAGGTGTCCTGCGTGTCCTCCCACGCTGGAGTGTCAGCCCCAGCCGTGTAACTCGTGCCTCCTTAGGGCAGTGGATTCGCTTCTTCATGCTGCCACAAACTGCCTCAAGCTTAGGACGAGACGTGTATTCTAGAAACCAGAGGCCCGATATCAGCCCCTGGTCAAAGTCTGACTGTGGGCGGCCACCCTAGCCGGGGCAGCGGCAGGGCGCTGCCCTCCGTCGGCTCCTGAAGCCCGCTGGCCGCAGCAAGGCCCAGTCCTCCGGCTCCATCTCTCATTCTCTCTCTGCTCGGTGCTTACCGGGACGTCGTCTCTCAGGGGCGTCTCTCCCGTATCCTCCTTTTTCTTTTTTCTAAACACAAAAATTGCTGAGCTATGTCCTCGCTGTTTACTTTTTCTCACCAAGTTGCCCGCGCTGGTTTTAGACTTGGAATCCTCCTGCCTAACCCACCTGAGCAGCTGAGATTGCTGGTCTGTGCACTGTGCCTGGCTCCCTTGACCTTCTAGTTAAGCAGCGCTCAGAATCCATCACAGCCTGTATTTAGTCACACCCTGAAGACTCTGATGGGTTGGGGTAAGGGTTGCAGGCTCCAGGTACGATGATGTAATACCAGGGTAATTTTCAACCTACCCTCAACTGCATGGGTCTCACTTTGGTACCTGGGTTATTATTTATAGTCCTTAGATTATAAATAAGTGTTCCTTATGCAGAAGACTGTTCATGTTTTTCTAGAAGTGGGGATGCTAGCTTGTGGATCAGTGTGCATACAGTTTTTCTGAATTTTGGGCAAATCTTTAGAAGAGCTGTACCGATTTGCATTCTCAGGAGAATACTGGTGAGGACGCTTTCCATGCTCCATTCGTTTCCTTTCTGTCATTAGCTGCTCCTTTCCTCTTACAGGAGGCTCTTCTGCAGGATCTGCATCTGGATCTCTCTCCCACTCTCCCTCCCCTTCCCTCTCCTTCCCTCTTTTTCTCTTTCTCAGTGTCAGATGAATGCCTAGCAAGAGCACCAACAAGTGAAAGACTCATTAAATGACTCGAACATGCTAACCTGGTCCTGACTGTAATAGGTATCAGTGCAGTAAAATATCAAAGCAATTTAAGGAGGAAAAGAACCTGCCAAGATAGGGAAGGCGGAGCACCAAAGCGGCTTCTCTTTTGACCATTTTCCACCATCACCCGAAACTGTATCAGCCAACCTCTATAGTCCAGTGTTAACTCAGGAGGGGGGAAAAGATCATTTCACAATCTGGTAGTTGATGCATTTTCCAGCTTTGAAGTTGTTTTTTGAAATAAACATCTTCCTAACGCCTCTAATGTAGAAGCTTAAAATAGATATAGGTCAAAGTTGTTTGGTACTGATTTCCTTTTCAGTATAATATATTTTGTTTTTTAAATTCAGGCTTTTTATACTGTCATGTATATTTTAGCAAAAAGATTCTTAGAACTGTTTCACCTCTGTCACATGAAGAATCCCATGAATTGTTTATTAGGTTCTAATTAACTCACCCTGAGCAGCTGGAAACACTCAGAGAGGTCAGGATTCTGGAAATCTCGGCATTCATTTCTTTCCTTATTTGGCAAAAATGCTCTCTTCGTGCAGGTCATGCTCCTGGTCTCATTATTCTTCAGGAAAAGGGTCACAGTAAAAACACTTTGCTGCAAGATTGAAATGGGTCTCTCTGCACTGCTCTGGACCTCTCCGAGCTCATTCTCCCGTGTGATGCCTGGCGAGTCCTGCCTTGTGATTGAACCCTGTAGTGCAGATGACCTTTAAAATGAGTCCCCTGAGAGCTTGGATGAGTCCAGTGTCTCCTAGGTTTTGGGTTAAGATGATTTCTTTCCTGCCGTTACTTTTGGATGTGGTAATTCTGGATCCAAGGACGGCAGCTCAGGTTGGCTGCCTAGCAGCGCACCTGCGCAGTTCAGCTCACTGTCTCTTCAAGCTCATTGCTTAGCAGCCCTGGTTCATCACGGCAAAGTTACATTCAGTAAAAACCACTGTTTAGGCGGTGAGAGGTTACAGAAATATGATCGTCTGTGTGGCTTGTGGCAAGTATCCTCATAGCTTTGCACAGTTTGGCTGGAAGGCCAAGGTCCAGGCACTGGAGGACTTGGTGAGTGGAGAGGGCTGCATCCTGGTGCACATGCGGTGCCTCACTGCTAGTTCCCACTTGGGAGAAGGGGCGAGGGTGCTCTGTGGGGTCCCTCGTAAAGACTCTGATCCTAGTCCATTGTTTGAGGTACAGATGTGATGGTTTGAGGATGGCTGACCACTTTGGAACACTGAAGATAGTATTCTTAGCTACAAGATGGGAGAGCCTGGTAGATTCTGGGGCTGCAGTGACCATATTAGTCCACATTAGTGCAGTGACCCCACATTACCTTTATGTAAGGAAGCAAGACACCATGTTTGGTTTAACGCAAGGTAACTTAGGGTACCTTTTGTGCCCAGCTTGGAATTCCATTTGATCTGATACCAACTATAACTATCTCGAGTTGCAAAATTAGGTGGATTGGATTTTTGGGGTGAAATTTGGTCCAATCAATCTTCAGTTACCAATTAGTTATGGCTCAATACTATATCTAAAAAAGCCTTTAAACAAATTTAGTGCGTGTTTTTCAATACTAATTTCAGCAACTTTTACAATCTACCATTGTGTGCAAAGAAAGCAGTTTCTAAGAAATGTCTGTGCACCTGCCTAGGTGCTACACAGACACAGATGAAATATACTGCACTGACCACTCAGTGGTTCTTTAGCCACATTTGAAATAAACTGCAGAGCAAACCTTTCTTAGCTTCCAAATGCTTGACTTCTGTTTGTGTCCTTATTTGAACCCCGTTAGCTTCCTGTATGTCTATGGTCACTGGAGTTTCACCCAGCTGCCAAGACTAATCAGTGGGAGCGAGGCGACAACCAGTGGTGCTGAGAAAGCTGGGTTACTATACACAGGAGTGGGGTCAGACACTGACATCATATTGGGAATTAACTCAGAATGGATCTATGCCCCAAACAGAAAAGCTAATGCTACAAAACTCTGCAAATGTGGAGGCAAGTTGTTATGACCTTTAATTTGGGAATGCATTGTTAGGTTTGACAGCAAAGCACAGGAGCAAAAAAGAGAGAAAAAAAACAAGTCACACTTCACTCAAATTAACATTTTTAAGTGTCAAAGTGCTTTTACCAGCAAGTAAAGACACTAACTCACAAAATGTAATTATCTACTTGCAAACTATGTATTGGATAAGGTACTTGCACATGAAATCTATAGAGAACCTTCATACCTCAACAATGAGGAAAAATAACCCAGTTTTTAAAATGAACACAGGGCTGGGGATTTAGCTCAGCAACCTAAGCACCTAAGAAAGAAATTTTGTCATGTGTGACAATATGGAGAAAGCGGGGAGACATTGTATTAAGTGAAATAATCAGACACAGAAACACACAGGCTCTCATTTATATGTAGAATCCAGAAAGATGAACTCATAGAAACAGCGCAGCATGGCGGTTCCTAGGGCTTGGGGTATGGAGGAAATGTGGCTCTGTGGATTCAAGAGTACAGTCTTTGGGTTATAAAATGAATTCACTTTGGAGACCCAGTGGGTAGCGTGGCAACTGTTATTTATGGTAGGATACTGTAGCCTTGCAGTTTTGCTAAGAGGCCTCACCCCCATTCACACACAGGTAACTGTGAGGTAGAGAGTATGTTAATTATACTGATGGAGTTGACCACTTCATGATCATGTTGTGTGCCTCAAATATACACAATTTTCATTCATCAACTGTACCTCTGTGAAGCTGGGAAAAAGAAAGACTGGCTATGCCCGGAGTCCATGAGAACATGCAGGACTGGGACCTCTCGGTCTTGCTCTGTCTTTAAATTACCAGAAAGTGTGGTGTTCCAGTGCCAAGCAGGTTTTGGAAGACTTTGGTTTATTTTAAAGGGAAAACACTTAATATATGTTATAACTCAACTGAACCTCAAAATTGCTATTTCGAATGAGAGAACCCAGACAAGACACATTTACATACCGTGCATTAGTCAGCCTCACGATGCTATAACAAATACCCTGGACAACCAATTTGTAAAGACTAAAGGTTTATTTTGTCTCAGAGTTTGGAAAGTTTCATTTCATGATTGAATGACTCCATTGCCTTTGGGTTCCTGATGAAGGAGGAGCAAGTGGTAGAGAAAACTATTTCAGGGTAAGAAGCAAGAAGATGGGGAGTCCCAGGACCCCACAGCCCCCTTTCAGCACACACTGCCAATAACTTCACTTCCTTTCGCCATGCACCATCTGCTTAAGGTCCCACCACCTCCCAAGAGCACCTCCATGGCACCAAGCCTCCAGGATACGGACTTTGGCCACATTTAAGCATACTACACCATCCCATTTAGTCAAGTAATGACTTGGAATTAAGCAGTCATTTCCTGGGGCTGGGGGTTTACTTGTGAGACTTGTGGGGAGGGGTAGAGAAGAATTACAAAGGGCACAAAGAAACTTTCTGTCCTGAAAAATGTGTCCACTGGGTTGACTGAGGAGATGGTCCTATAGATACACAGCTGCATACGTACATATGTCAAAATATACTGCACTGCATGCTGTAGACATGCACTATTCATTTTCTGCCACCTTTACATCAATAAACTGAATGTTTAAATTGTTATGAACTGATTTTCCCTGTGTGTCTCTTCCTTTCCTAGAGACAGCAAGCTGAAGAGAAGGACTCCAAGTTCTTTTTTCCTAGCTTACTAGGAGATGTTGCCCTTAACACAAGTCTTAAATGTATTTAAAAACCCTTATCCTGATCAGCAATTTCTAGTGTTCACTTAGATATTGTTTGGACTTATACACAAATGAGGTACCAATTAGTTGAACTTTTTTATCAATAATATTCACTGTGATAAGTTCACCCATGTTTCAGTCATGCTTAGTGGGTAATAAAAGCATTTTCCTGTGAACTATAGCGTAACACACTAGAAAGATCACAAAACGCGAGGGGCACCTCTCCGGTTACCACCCACAACCAGCTACGAGAACTTGGCGAGATGTCTGAGTATATTTGACTCAGGTTCTTCAGGAGAGTAATGTTTATTCTGCTAAAAATTACTTCTGATCAAGCAGAGCAACAAGTTGCCACATTGTATAAAGAATAATTGAGTTTTATTTATCTTATATACTTAACAGATTAACATTTAGGAGCAAGACAAGAAACAGGCACAGGTGCTAACTTCTTGCAAACCTGGAACATTTATTCTAGAAGTGGGGTGTCTCCAACCATCCTCTTAATATTTATTGACTATAGCTTGTGCCATCTTCCACATTAATTTTTCCTCATAACTAATATCGGACACTTTGTTTCTTCTCCTCTTGAACTTTCCGTCGGTGTTGCAATGTTTCTCTACGTAGTTCTAGCAATTGTCAGTCTAAGATCTTAAAATAGAAGCAGCTCTGCACTGGCATTGTCCCCTGAAGTGTCATGCAAAGAGTTCACTGAGTGGCCGGGCATGGTGGCTCACTCCTGTAATCCCAGCACTTGGGAGGCTGAGGCACCAGGATGGTTGTGAGTTTGAGACCAGCCTGGGCTACAAAGTGAGCTCAAGGCCAGTCTGAACTGCATCGCGAGACCCTGTCTCAAAAGGACAAAAAAAAAAAAAAAAAAAAAAAAAAAAAAAAAAAAAAAAAAAAAAAAAAAAAAAAAAAAAAAAAAAAAGAGCTCACTGAGTAATCACCTCAACGCTAGGTGCCCTGTCACCAGCAGTTATGAAAATGCAAATAAATCTTTGTATAACTGCATTTGAGAAAGGAAAAACACTAAAAATCTTATGCAGTACATTCAGTAACTTTTTACAATACAGATAGAATAATAAAATGACAGAGAAAAACTACCATTATGGGCCGTAACATAGCCTGTGCTGGTTCAAACAGAAGCTTAGTAGCTGTGGGCCATTACACTTCTGTACACTTTTCATAAGATCCTTTTCTGCTCTTTATAAAAGTCATTAAAATATTGATAGCATTCTTTATAATTAAGGAAATTAAGCAAATTCATTTTGCCCATTGGATAACCACAAGGAAAGAAAGAAAATATGTCAAAAAGAAAAATAAGAATTTTAAATCCATGAAGAACCAACACAATGTTTTGAACACAATGGATTGAATTTAAGACTCAAGACCCAAGCCAGTTAGTGTAAGGGAGCCGAGTCAATTTCAGTGGCGACTTCTGCATCACCCCTATCCCAGAAGATACCACCCACAGAAGCACCAATGGAAGGACATTGATCTAAGCCTTGTTTCTGTCTTTGCAGCAAACGTAGCATCCTCTGTGAACCCAGAATTATAAAAACCCACTTCACAAGAGTTCAGTGCAAACTTGCATCCTGTGTAATGGCCCAGCTTCACGAATCAAGCCAGACAGCTGTGTCCCAAGTCAGAGCATGAGACAACACTTGCGGGGTGAATGAGCCACCCGGAGTTTGACCTTCTCTGCTTCTCCTTCCTCCACTCTTCTGAGGACACCAGCAGTCACCCACCACCTGTCCTTCAGAGAGCCTCATGTGGGCATGTCTAAGTGGAGAGCCCACACTGAGGGGGAGAGCAGCACAGGCCCATGCTCCCAGGCAGTGTCTGAGACTTGGCTCCAGGGACCCGTGACCATGGCATCTACCGGGCAGAGGGAGGCATTGAAGATGTGATCAGCATGAGATGGGGGAAGACCCCAGGCCCCCCCGTCCAGGCACCTGACTCCTGCAGGGCAGAGATGTTTTCCTGGCCAGTCAGAGAGCCTGAGAATGGGAGAGGAGTCAGAAAGAGGCTTTTGTGGTGATTCTGTAGATATGGACAAGAGGCCAGAGTCCAGGAGCGAGGGCCTCGGGGGTGCAAAAGGAAGACAGGCAATGTTTACATGAACTTAACTGAGACCTTGACCTTAGTGCAGGAACTACATTGAACCTCGGACCTGCAGCGCTTAGGGTAATGAATCTTCGTTGTTTCAAGCCAGTGACTTTGTGACAACTTCTGATGAACACAGAGGTTCTCATGGCCTGTGGTGGTCAAGAATTGATCAAAACTGAAGTTGCAAAGGGGAGAAAATACAGGGTCCTTCCCCAGAGAGTTAAAGACATCACGTTTCAGTGACACATGCACATACATGTTTACAGTAGCGCTGTTCATGGAAGGCGCCTGTACGACCACCAACAGGTGAGTAGCTAGGAACGCAATGGTTACGTACAGAGAAGTACTAGTGTGTCCTAAAGAGGAATAACTGAGTCATATGGAGGAAATAGATGGATCTTGAGACCATAATACTACGTGAGATAAGTCAGCACCAAAGGTTAAATAACACGTGGATTGCTTAATGGAGAGATCCAAAGTATACATGATTCAAGGGCGATATAAAAGAAGCATGTTAGACTCTAGAGAGACAGGGAAGGTTTTGGGGAAGGGAGGACAGAGGAAAGGAGGGGTCAAGGGAGTAGAAATGATCAGGATGTCATATGCACCTGTATCAGTATCCCCACCTGAAAGCAATCCCAGTGTGTCAGAAGCGTGTGCTGGTAGTTATTTTTTAAACACTCGTACCACTTTTTCGTAGTGTTAGGGAGTGAACCCAGGTCCTCGTACCTTCTCCCACATAACCACATCCTTGTCTTTTCACCATTTTATTTTGAGCAAGTCTCTCCTTGCATTGCCCAGGTTACTTTTCATCTTGTGATCCTCCTGCCTTAGTTACTCCGTGATTGTCCTGCCTCAGCCGCCACTGTCCCGATCAGCCCACTCAACCAACGCGTGCCAGCTCTGAGAGCACCTGCGGCGCCGCGGGGAGGTGTCCCCGGGTCCTCCGCGGTGCCGTCACCAAAGAGGACAACTCGGAGATCGTGTGGCTGCTCATGGGTGGGGAAAAGACCCCTCTGGGGTAAGACATGGGGAGCAGTGGCCGGGCCTGCGTGGAGCTGGGGGCACACAGTGCAGACCTGGCCTGCGGAGACCCGTCTGCGGCCAAGCCTCCCCCTGAGCCCCACCTTGCTTTCTGGAATTCTCCCACTAAGAAGCCAAGCGGCACCCCACCAAAAGGGACAAATGGATGGTGGGTGGAGAAGATTAAGTGATTTGGAGGATAGAAAACAGAACATCTGCTGGGTAACATGACAGTGTGGAGATATTTCTTTCAGTTAAGAAGATGAAAAAGAACACGTAGGTCCCTGGAGCCGCCTCCTTCTCACCCTCAGCTGTTTCACATTATCTGAGGTCTAAGCAATGGAGGCTACTTTTCAGTCTGTGTCTTAAATGCATTCGAACCATAATGTATAAATTCATATAAATTCACAAAATGAGCACATGTTTTTGAACAAGTTTTACATCAATTTGCTACTTATCATCACTAAATTAGGCAAACAGCATAATCCAGTTTTTAAAAACATGATGGTGGTTGTAATTTTAAGAACTATGTGTCATTATGTCTGTTACTTTTGGACAAGAAAGAGGAATCGTGAACCAAAGTGAGGAGCTGCTATAAACAAGTTTCACAATTCAGTGTCCATAAAAATCATAGTGTACTCTATTAAGGATTCAGTTCAGTTTGTAATGTTTATCTACCTTAGAAGAGAGCTTTTATATAAAAAATGAAATGAAAATAGCAGTCATTGGCTCTGTGCACAGAGTGGGAGTGTGTGAGGGAAGGGGTTGGAGCTCTTGTCAGGCCCAGGATTGGCCAGAGTGGCTACTGGAGGCGAGAAGATGTCTCATCCCCCACCGCCCTCTGAGTTCACCGAGGTCGGTAACTCAAGATGGCTGAACATTCCAGCAAGATACAGTCACCTATCACAAGGGCACTAAGACCAAGCTGAAACAGGGCATCGGGAGGAAACTGCGGTGGATGCCCACATGCCTCAGGGATGTGCCCAAGAATGCCTTCTCAGAAATGGTCACTAGCAGCTCCTGCATCTGAGGAAATTCTGAGG
Source organism: Hydrochoerus hydrochaeris (assembly GCA_004027455.1). Classification (NCBI taxonomy): domain Eukaryota; kingdom Metazoa; phylum Chordata; class Mammalia; order Rodentia; family Hydrochaeridae; genus Hydrochoerus; species Hydrochoerus hydrochaeris. The sequence goes on along the minus strand of PVLA01007572.1, from coordinate 26,510 downwards.
CCAGATGCTATCAGAATAGCTCAACTGCTGCAATTTTTGGCTTAAAATGTTTAAGTTGTGTAGAGATTTTTTCTTTCAAATCGTTTTGCTTTTATGAAGGTATGTTGTGATACTACAGATAAGAGTTCTAGGTTTCATATTCTTGCAGGGTTATACATTCAAATAGTCTTTTCTCTCTAAGATGTCTGGGGCGTGACCTGACAGACTACCAGGAGCAAAAGGAGATGCAAGAGCACACAGGACAGCCTACTTTCACCAGGTGTCCTGTGTGTGTGTGTGTGTGTGTGTGTGTGCGCGCGCGCGCGTGTGTGCATGTGTGTGTCTCTGAGCCAGGGTCTCACTATGCAGCTCAGGGTGGCCTTGAACTCACTTTGTAGCCCAGGCTGGCGTCGAACTTTCAGCAATTCTCTGCCCCAACCTCCCAAGACTGAGATCACAGGCGTGTGCACCACGCCTGGCCCACAGTGTCAAACACTGACCTCATCTTTTACTTCTCATTCTCTCTGTAGCTAAGTATGATTACTCTCCGCTGTGTATATGTGCTGTCTTGACATGAGGCAGCAGACTCTACTCACAGAGAGTCTCAAAGAGCCAGTAGACAGCCTGATAGAGACCTGGCGATCTTGCTGTCATGGAAATTTCCACTGGACCTTCCTGCGAGGTGTGGGGAAACCCCAAAGCCATCCTTCCTCCCACCCCATCTCAGTGGCGGTGTGGGCTTCCCTTACTCTGCTGGGATTTTCACCCCTGCTGGTTTAGCTGCCTGGCAGGGAACACAGCTCAGCCTGAAGTTCTGATGCTCTTGGGAAAGACTGCTGCTCCCTTCATAAGATACTATCATTTTCCAACTCTGATTCTGCTGATTTAATGCTGAGCTTATAGGAGGTTTTAATAAATGATAACTGTCCCTGCTTAAAAACCAAACAGTCGCTTGATGACATGGTAAAGTGAGTATTTTTGTGCTGTCCTAAGAAATAGCTGTGTCAGGAAAATAAAAGCTTCCTTCATGGAAAATCAGCACAACTTATTTATCATTTTTGAAAATGTACCAGTCTTGCCTTTGCTTAGCTCCACCTAAGCATCCCCCAAACACCAGCAGATCCACACTATATATTTAAACTTCACAGTCTGGAAAGGGAACTTCTCCTCTTCCCTAGAAATACTTTCTTTTTTTTGGTTTTACATGTGGCTCATGGAGCACATTTCCACTGACAGAATACTGATTTTGAGCATCAGTTGGACACAGAGACCACATGGGTGCGGTTACGCTGTAAAGGAAGCTGACTGTTCCTGAGTCAGGTGCATTTCAGAAGAGGTGCTGACCCTTTAAGTAATCAAGCGTTACCCACAAATACCTCGGGTGATGCACAAACTCCAAATCTGGTTGCTGTGAAACAAAGGCTTGTTTCTGAGGACTGTTTCCTGTCTGTCACTTGTCAAAATCGGGGTCCAGGTCTGTGGCTGCTCAAACACCCTTGGTTGACAGAGTAGCTGGCGTCCATGTGGAATGTGTGTCAGCCTGTGTGGGGTGGTCTGGAGGGGCCCACATGGGAATCTGAGTCTCCCCTTGGGCCACTCCGTCTCTGAGAAGCTGGGGACTGTGCAGGAGTCCAGGAGCAGAAGGCTGGAAGTGTTCAAGAAACAGAGGGGAAAGACCCGCAAGTGAGTGGGACACAGCTGGGGGCCTCAGTGAGGGGCTGAAGTCCATAGACATAGTCCTGCACCAGGGCAGGAGCAGACCTGTCCAGTAGATGCCAGACGAGGCAGCTGGGGAGAGACAGGCGAGGAAACAGCTGTGCACGGGATGAGGGGTGTGCTGGGAGCAATTAACACTTGGGGAATATGGGAGCCACTGTCCCGACAGGAATATGGGGCTGGAATGTCTCAGGAAGAAATCACAGAGAACAGGAGAGCAGAGTGGGGGTTTGGGGGGGAGAAGAAAAGCCTAGCAATAAAGTCAGATGTGGGCGTCCGACTTCTTCTGGGCAGCAGTGGCTGCCTTCCTCCACTGGTTTAGCAAAGCGAGGGGCTCGCAGTTCGGAGAGGGGCTCAGAGGCTCCCGCAGCTCCTTTAGCGTGGAACGCGCTCTCCCTGTCCCACCCACGCCTCAGATACCGGCTGTTCCTCACGCCTGGTCACCCCACGGTCCTCCAGAGCTCACCTCCTCCTCTCTGAGCAGGCTGCCTACAAGGTAACAAAGGTACCCAAAGACCAAGCCATAACATTACAAGCTGAAAACCAGGCTTGTGGCCTGGGAGGCAGGGTTACATGATGACGGTAAATAGCACTGAAGGAAATACTCTGGTTTCTAATAGGAAATGAGGGAAAGTACTGATGCTTCTGTTTATACTGAAGACAAGTGGTGACAACGTCCCTCCCTGGTCCCGCACTGCTGAACGCCTTGCGGAGCGTGCAGGGCCCAGCAGTGAAACAGGACGCAGGTGATGCAGCTTCTCCGGGGCTCTGGCTCCGCTTGTCAACACTGACTGATGCAATACGGGAGGTGTAACTGCTTCACTGACATTAGTCCCCTTTTTAAAAGAACAAAAGCAAAAAAATTACCTCCTTGTTTCCCTAAAAGGATTTTTTTTAATGATGCTGTGTAACTTGGCAAGTTCTATTCTAGTATTTGGTGAGCAAAAAAAAAAAAAGCTGTGCTTCATTTCCCCAGGGAAGTAAGTTCTTCACGGCAGAAGGAGGACACTTGGCTCCTCGCTCAGGCAGGAGGAGAAGCAGGCACGAGGGACCAGTCCCTGGAAGATGTCTCTGCTCCGAGAGTCTCGGGGAAGCAGGTAGGAAGGCATTCACTCAACAGAGGCACACCTGCACCTTCCCGGGGCTCCAGGGTTACTCACAGGACTCCAGAATGAGGGTGAGTCACAGTTACCTGCAGAGGCAGACAGTAATTGCTAACAGGGAGGAATGGTGGGAGCGAAACTAACTGGGACGCACTGGGTAAAAAGAGGCAAGCACCTTCCGGGTAGGGCAACAGGAGACAGCTTTAAGCTAAGACCCGCAGGCCCACACAGCGTCCACTGCCGAACGGGCACAGGCGGAAGGGGAGGGGGCAGCAGACAGCCCAAGCCAGGAGCAAAGCCCCTGTGAGAAAACATTGCCTGGGCTTTGGGAAGTGGGTAAAGTGAGACATCTAGGCACTTACAGAGAGGAATTGGGAGGGGGGGAAGGAAGAGGAAGCAAAGCGGAGAGGGGAAAGGTGTCGGGGGAGAGGAAGGGAAAGGAAGGGCTGGGACAATCACCCCAGAGCCCACAGAGCTGAGGCCAGACCTCTAGGAACAGTGCACAATGCTGGTGACTTAGGTGCTCGGCCTCTGTCTGGGTACGAGGCTGGTTGTGGAAATGTCAAAGCAGTTAGAGGTTGGCCCTTGTGCTACACAAGTGGTAAAGCACAGTGCCAGGAGTTTGGATTTAATTTCAAATCCAGGGTAGTCCTAGAGTGGCTTCAGACCGAGTGACCTCAGCAGTGATGGCAGTCACCCTACAGTAGTAGGAGAAGCAGCTACTATTTATAGCTTGTCATATGCCCAGCCCCAAGTGATTTGCACTTAATCCTATAGTTCCGTTTTATGGAAAGAATGAGCCACAGAAACACTGAGTAATTTACCAGAAGAAAGATTGGAAAGAAAGGTTGGACTCATGTCATAGGATTTTGCAGCCTGACTTTACTAAGTAACTAAATCACCCTGACTGCTGAGTGTAAAATGGATTGAAACATTGAGGCAGGCTAATAATAATTGCTTAAAATACAAATTACAGGTGACACTAGGCTGTGTCATAAACTTCAGGCATATCCAGAAGTAATTGTCTAGTTGAAATACAGACTGAGTTTCCAGGAGGCAGAGAGGTCTCCCTCATGTGTGGTCTTCATGCCTGCTAGTGTGTTGTTTTGACTAACTTGTGAAGAGGGGCAATCGTCAGGTGAGGAAATCTAGAATCACACCAGCAAGATAGCCAGAGTGACTGTCGAGCCCCTCCTGACATCTACCCATCCCATGGGTCACCCTGTCTTCAATTAACTGGTCATAAACAAGAGAACATGTGCCATAGCTCTGTCGGGTGTGTGTGTGTGTGTGTGTGTGTTCCATCCCTCACAACTGCCTATAATTATTCAGAGTGAACCAGGAAGACTGGGACTGGGAAATGGATCTGTAAAACTTTATAAAATAGCAATTATTAAGTTATCTGCTACTTCTAGATTAGTCTGCAGAGTAAATGAAACAAAAAAACCAAAAATAATATTTGCAACCTTGCAAGAAAAATATTTTCTCAGGAGAATTTCAGTCTAATTGTAATAAGACCCAGTACACTTGGAAAGTTTTGATTACGTTTGATAAATGTATGGGCTGAACTTAATAATCCTTTGCAATTTGCTTCCTCTTAATTAAAAACATAATTCCTGAACAGTCATAGTAACATGCTTTTCTGTTAACTCTACATATACTAGAGACAAAGGAAAAGAAGACTGTACTTAAATATCTGCCTTTATTAAATCACACGAGGGTGGGACATTTAGACTTTCTAAGTAGTGGTAAAATGCATTTGGAAGATGTAACTATACGTGACTTCAATCAGTGACCAGCAGTATTTCTGATTACATTAAATAGGCTATATTTTTCTGCAGTTAAGTGGATGTTTTAAAATTTAATGTCTGACATAACATGAATAGAAGAAATACGTTCTTCACAGAACAAATATTTTTTCTTCTAGGAATATAAAGAATCACTGCACTTAATGTGTCACATCCAGTACTACTTCAGTTGCAAATCTGGTGTTTATTGGGGACTTCAGGCTTCAAGCAGGAGATGCAGAAAAATAGATTACTGCTTCCACTCATGTAGCAAACAAAACAACACTCTGAATAAATAACATTTTTTGACCCATTAGATAGATGAAGTTGTGAAGCAGCATCCCAGTATTTACTTACTTGGGGCCAACATCACTGGCCACCATAGGATCCGTTAAGGACATTCAAGGAAGCATCTGTAATGCATTTCTGGGAGTCAAGTGATGAGGAAGGACAGTGTGCAAGGTCTCCAGGGGCTGCAGTTCTGGGGGAGGCCATTTCCTCTTGAAAACAACAGGAGCAGGGAGTCTTAAGAAAGATCAGGAGTGGTTAGTGACTGAGGGTGGGGAAACAGTAGCCATCCAATACCCGATGGAATTTCATCACAGAATGGGAAAGACATAGACCCCACTTAACCCCATCTTCCCTAAAAGAACAGAAATGTAATTTGCATGGGAAGAGCATCAAAACTATAGTCTGCAAACATGGATGGACATGCACTTAAATTTTAAGAACAAGCAGAAGCAAAAGAGATGCTCTGCTCCGGGTGGAAGGGCAGGGATGTGTGTTAAGACAGGCTATGTTTCAAGGAGCAGAAGTATTTGGGAAGATCAGACTTCCAAATTCAAGTTCACAGTGTACACCTGAGATAGATTATCCAAGACATCAATACATAAAAAAGATTATAAATATAACAAAAAGTTACTTATCCTAGGAATGCAAGTTGGACTTCACACCTAAAAATCATTAACAGAACTCCACCTAGCTGTACAACCTCAGCACCTGGCTCAGAACCTTGTGGAGCTCCACCCAGCAAGCCAAGCAGCTGGGGAACATTGGTTGCAGCCTGCAGCATGAGCTGAAGTCCTGCCACAGTGCACTCCATCTAGCTGTTCAGCCTTCATATGCCACTAAGAATGTGATAGAGCCCCGCCCAGCAACCTTAAGCAGCTGGGAGCTTCAGAGCACCACATGCGGTGAGCTGAAGGTCCACCCAGTGTACTCCTCCAAGTTGAGGAGCCTTCGAATGCCAGCAGGGACCTGGGAAGGCCTGCCTAACCACCCCGACTCACCTGGGGAAGCTCCCTGCCGTACAGACAGACGTCCTCAACCCAGGAAGCAACCTTGCATTAGGCTTCCCCAGGGGAATACAGGAAAATCACAAAATGAAACAGCAAAATGCAATTTCAAACCTCCAGCCCCTCCCAACAAGCCTATGAGACATGGACATAGAGTAAAGTGTATGTTATACACCTGAAACTTCTGAAATGGTAGCAATTGAAGTAAGGAAATATCTTCATGAAGCTGTAAAGCAACTCAGAACAGAAATAATCTCCCAGGTAAAAGAAGAAATTATAAACATAATAAAACAAACACTGGACACATCTAAAGAAGACGTAGTTAAAAAATTGAGGAGTACTGCAAAGAGATGGAAACCTTGTGTGAACAATATAAGAAAGAAATAAAATGCATGAAACAGATTCAAAGAGATAACCAGGAAATCAGAAATTCAGTTGAAAGGTGGCAAAACCACCTAAATGAATGTAGACTTGCGGACCTAGAAAACAAGATTTCAGCTAGGGAACAGGAAAGGATAAATCTTTTAAAAATAACAAAGAATCAGAAAATAACAATTCAACAGTTTCAAGATGATGCAAGGGAAAACCATATAATACTGATAGGTGTAAATGAAAAAGAAAGTGACAACACAAATGACATAAAAAGACTGTTTACAGAAGTTATAGCAAAAAATTCCCAAATAAGGGAAAGGAAACTGACATACAGATAAGTGAAGCATATAGAGCTCCAATTAGCCATAACCAAAATAAATCTATATCCAGCCATATAATAATCAACATCCCAGAAATTCAACATACAAATAAAATATTAAAAGCTGCTAGAGAGAAGAGACAGATCACCTGTAAAGGAAAGCCCATCAGAATCACAGCAGACTTCTCAACACAAACAATGAAGTCAAAAAGAGCATGGAGCCAAGTATTTCAGATCCTAAAGGAAAACAACTTCCAACCCAGACTGATGTACCCTGCAAACTGTCCTTTAAAATTGATGGAGAAATAAGATACTTTCATGAAGCTGGGCGTGGTGGCACACTCCTGTAATCCCAGCACTTGGGAGGCTGAGGCAGGTGGATCATTGCAAGTTCAAGACCAGCCTGGGCTACAAAGTGAGCCCAAGGTCAGCCTGAACTGCGTAGTGAGACCCTGTCTCAAAAAGACAAAAAAAAAAAAAAAAAAAAAGATACTTCCATGACAAAGAACAGCTGAAGAACTTTATGACTACCAAACTAACCCTGCAAAGAATACTGAAAGACATCCCGAATAGACATGAAAATAGCTATGACTTCAAGAACACCAACATAATAAAGCCACTAAGCAAGGCAAACAATTAAACAGAGAGGAAAAGGTAAAGAACCAACATCAGAAAGATAATATGGCAAAAATAAGCCAATATATATTGGTTATAACCATTGATGTAAATGGCCTCAGTTCACCAATTAAAAGAAATAGACTGGCAGAATGGATCAAGAAACAACATCCAACCATAAGTTGTATACAAGAAACACATCTAACATAAAAGCAAATTCATAGACTGAAAGTCAAAGGATGGAAAGCAATATTTCATGTGACATGAAACCCTCCAAAAAGCAAGAGTAGCTATTCTGTTTGCAGACAATGTGAACTTCAAACCAAGAATGACCCAAAGCAATAAAAGGTCATTACATACTAGTTAGGGGAAAACTTCAAGAGGAAGAGACAACAATCTTAAATATATATACACCAAAATCAAGGGCACCCAACTATATAAAACAAATAATAACTGAAATGAAAAATCAAATAAGCAATAACACAATTGTAATGGGGAAATTAACACCTCATTGACACAAAGAGACAAATCAAATGTAGAGAAAGTCAGCAAAGAAATAACATAACTGAATCAAACCTGTGAACAAATGGAATTATTAGATGTGTACAGACTGTTTCACCCAACAACATCAGAATATACATTCTTCTCAGCTTCACATGGGACATTCTCTAAAATAGACCATATACTAGCCCATAGAACATGCTTAAGTAAGTGCAAAAGAATCAAAATTATCCCATGTATATTATCTGATCATAGTGCCATGAAACTAGAAATGAATGACAAAAAAATGCAAAAAGTCCACAAACACATGGAATTTAAACATTACACTGCAGGACAATCAATGGGTCACAGAGGAAATTAAAGAAGAAATTAAACAATATCTACAAGCAGACAGAAATACAAATACAATTTACTGAAACCTGTGGGATGCAATGAAAGTGGTCCTCAGAGGGAAATTCATTGCAGTGAAGTCTTACTTCAGGAAAACAGAATGAATGCAAATAAACAACCTGGTGTTATACCTCAAATATCTAGAAAAAGAAGAGCAAGTCAAGCCCAAAGCCAAAAAAAGGGAGGAAATTATAAAGATCAGAGCCGAAATTAATGCAATAGAGACTAAGAAAAAATACAAAGAGTTAATGAATCAAAGAGTTGATTCTTTGAAAGAATAAATAATCTTGATAAGCCCCTAGCCAACCTTATTTAAAAAAGGAGAGAAAAACTCAAATTCATGCAATAAAGTATGAAAAGGGTGAAGTCACTACAGACTCTGTAGAAATACGGAAGATTATCGATACTTACTTTGAAAACCTTTACCCTCATAGATTTGATAACGCAGAAGAAATGGACAGATTCCTAAACACATGTGAATTACCAAAGCTGGATCAAAAAGATGTAAAACTTCTGAACAACCCAATTTCAACTAATTAAATTGAAAATATAATTAGAAACTTACCAACAAAGAAAAGCCCAGGTCCTGATGGATTCACTGCTGAATTCTACAAGAAATTCAAGGAAGACTTAACTCTAACACTCCTCAAACTCTTCAATGAAATTGAAAGAGAGGCAGTTCTCCCTAACTCATTCCTGGAAGCAAGTATCACCCTAAAACCAAAACCAGAGAAAGACCCAACCAAAAAAGAAAACTACAGGCCAATCTCCCTAATGAACATAGGTGCAGAAATTCTCAATAAAATACTGGCAAACAGAAAGCAGGAAGTCATCAAGAAGATTACACACCATGACCAAGTGAAATTCATCCCAGCAATGCAGGGATGGTTCAACATACACTTATCAATAAATGTAATACACTATTCAACAGAGCCAAAGATAAGAATCACACAATCATTTCAATAGATGCAGAGAAAGCTTTTGATAAAGTCCAACACTCATTCATGAAAAAACCCCACAGAAAACCAGAATAGGTGGTCTTTACTTCAATCTGATAAAAGCCATACATGGCAAATCAAGAGCCAGCATCATATTAAATGATCAAAAACTGAAAGCTTTCACTCTAAAACCAAGAACAAGACAAGGATGTGCATTATCACCACTCCTATTCAGTAGAGTGCTAGAAACATTAGCCAGAGCAGCTAGACAAGAGAAATAAATGGAATAAGGATAGGAAAGGAAGAAGTTAAATTGTCACTATTTGCAGATGACATGTTACTCTACATAGAAGACCCCAAAACTCCACTGAAAGACTTCTAAATGTAATAACCAAATTCAGTAATGTAGCTACATACATTTTGAATATAAGTAAGCATTCAAAAATCAGTAGCATTCGTGTACAAAAACAACAAACTCACTGAGAGAGAAATAAGAGAAGCCACATCCTTCACCACAGCAACCAAAAAGTGAAATACTTAGGACTCAATCTAACAAAGGAAGTTAAAGATCTATTCAGTGAAAATTATAATACTCTGAACAAAGAAATTGAAGAGGATCTCAGAAAATGGAAAGGCATTCCTTGTTCATGGATAGGAAGACCAAACATTGTGAAAATGGCCATTCTCCCAAAATTGTTATACAGATTTAATGCAATTCCCATCAAAATAATATTAGCACACCTCACAGATCTACAGAAATCACTCCTAAAATTCATATGGAACCAGAAGAGACCTAGAATAGTAAAGGCAATTCTAAGCAACAAAGGCAAGGCAGGAGGCTTCACAATCCCTGACTTGAAGTTATATTACAAAGTTACTGTGATAAAATCAGCATGGTCATTGAATAAAAACAGACCTGAAGATCAGCAGAATAGATTAGAATATATGACCACAACTCCAAACACACTCAGCCACCTTATCTTTGAAAAAGGGGCCAAACAATTTCACTAGAAGAAAGCCTCTTTAATAAGCGGTGCTGGGAAACTGGCTCTCCATATGCTGACAACTAAACCTAGACCACGCCTATCACCATGCACTAAACTAAAGTCAAAGTGGATCAAAGATCTAAATATTAAAATGGAAACAATAAATCTGCTGGAAGACAAAGTAGGTAGAAATCTTGAAGACACTGGGGTAGGCAGAGAGATCAGGAACAAAAATCAAAGTATATGAGAAATACTCCCAGAACCAACACCTGAGATCTCATTTTAGTAAAAAATTTTTGCATGTCAAAAGAAATCTCCCACATAGTGAAAAGAAAACCCAAGAACTGTGAAAAAAACTTAGTCAACTGTCCCTCAGACAAAGGACTTCTACCTAGAATATATAAAGAATTTTTTAAAAATAAGACCCCCCAATGTTCAAAGACCCAATTCAAAAGTGAGCACCTGAGATGAATACACACTTCTCAGATGAAGAAATACAAATGGAAAATAAATACATGAAAAAATGTTCAGCATCATTGGCCATTAGAGAAATACAAATTAAAACAACACTGAGATTCCATCTCACTCCAGAAAGATTGACCAAGATCAAGAAATGAACCAATAACAAATGCTAGAGGAGCTGTGGAGAAAAAGGAACACTTCTCTAGTGTAGACTAGTGAAACCACTGTGGAAATCAGTGTGGTGATTCTTCATAAAGCTAGGATTAGACCATTTGACCCAGCTGTCCTGCTTCTGGGCATATTCCCAGAAGAACTGAAAACATCATACCACAGTGATGTATGTGCATTCATATTTATAGCAGCACAATTTGTAATAGCCAGATCTTGGAAACAACCCAAGTGCCCATCAGTTGAGGAATGGATAAAAAAGATATGGTATTTTTGTACAATGGAGTATTACTCAGCCATAAAGAAGGATTGCATTGAGGCTTCTATAGATAAATGGACACAACTTCAGACCATACTCATAAGTGAAACAATCATACTTACATGTGTAAATACCATGTTGTATCCCTAGTGTAACAAACTGAAAGAGTAGGTAAGATACAAAATCTTTAATAAATATTGTGAAAGGGTAAGAAACTGCTCAAAGGGGGAAAAATAGCTCAGGGAAAAGAAGAAAAGAAGGTAGGAAAAAACTGATATAAATTTGTATATATACACTTATGATAGCTAAGATGATTATACTACTAATTCTGTTAATTCTTGGAACAATATAGTTAACATTCATAAGATTGGATGTTTTGCATATTTATATCTGGTAATCTGAGTAAATTTTGAAGATAGCTATGTAAAATAACCACCTTAGTTATGTTCATGCCTCCTAGTTTTGAAGGCCAAAATTATTATTGTTTAGGGCTCTTTGTTACTGTTATCTGTCTCTTTTGTTTCTTGCTTTTCTTTTGTTTTGTTGTGTTTTGTTTTGCCCTGTAATACAGAAAGGATCGGTGTACATGTAGAGGCTTACACATGCCTAGAACTTCTCCTAAAGAGTTTACAAGACCTGATTTTATTAGGTGTAATGGTATGAACAGCTGCTATGAAGAAAATGAGACACTGTAGCCATTGCTGATTTCCTGTCATCTTGTTTTGAAGTTTAATAATGCATTTATTCATTGTTTTGATTGGTTTTAGTCTGTTTTCTATTATTTGACTTAAATATATGTGAAAGTATGGACAGCTCTTTTGAAGAGAACAAGAAACATTACGGTAGCCATTGTTGATTTTCCTATTGTCTGGTTTTGAAGGCCTGTAACAGTTTCATTCTTCTGTTTTGATTGGTTTTATACTATGTTTTTTTGTATGAATTCATTGTGTGTGAAGATATGGACAACTATTCTGAAGAAAACAGGAGACATTATGGTAGGCACTGTTGATTTCCTGTTGTCTTGTTTTGAAATCCTGTGTTGCTTGTATTGTTTTGCTGTGCTTTGTTCTATTTTGTTTTGTTTTATTCTTTTTAACAATATACAATAATAATAGAATGAAGGACAAGTGCTAAATCATTTGAATAGATGGATAGATGTATTTGATGAAATCCAGTACTCGTTGATTAATAAGTCTCTCAACTCATTAGGATAGAAGCAAACATCCTCCAGCTGAAAATGAGTATCTGGGAAGAATCTATAGATAATATTATACTTCACGGAGAAAGCCAAATGCTTTTCTAGCAGGACTAGACCAAGATAAGGATGCCAGGCTCATTATCTCTACACAGCGTTACACTGAAGGCTCTCGCCAATACAACCCAGCCAGAAAAACACATCAAATACCATCCAGACTAGAAAGGAAGAAAGAAAAGTGTTTGTTTAAAAATAGTATTATCCATGAATTCCAAGGGTTCCACAAACCTACACACAAAATCCCAAGGAACCCACAAACACCACCTTCATACATAAGCTAACAAAATTTCACAAATGTTGAACAAATAATATTAGATAATGAGATGTCAGGAAATGAGGTTACAAAAAAGCAAGGTGGAAAAACTAGAATGATTCCTGTGGTGGTAACTTAGAGTCAGGGATACTATATTGGTTACTTTCCTCTCATTGTTGTGACAAAGTACCCAACACCCAAAATGAAGGAAGGAAAAGTTTATTTAGCTCACTGTTTGTGAAGGTTTCAGTCTATAATCAGCTGGCTCCAAGGCAGAGTGGCATGGCACTGGGGCAATAGTTCAAGGCAGCAGCCAGCACCAAATTCTGTCTTGTTTACTTTTCTCTCATTGCTGGGACAAAATATCCAACACCCAAAATTAAGGAAGGAAAAGTTTATTTACCTTAAGTTTTTGGAGGTTTCCATCCATAATCAGCTGGCTCCAAGGCAGGGTGGCATGGCACTGGGGTAACACTTCAAGACAGCAGCCAGCAAAAGCAGCCAGAGCAAAAGACAGGGAGAGCATGCCTTTTTTTATCCTTTTACATTGTATACAGCCCCTCCCACCAGGGTGCGTGTAGCAGCACCCCCCCACCAGGGTGCGTGTAGCCCTCACAAAATCTCTGTGTCTGCTCTTGCACAGGATGAGGGTATTTGCAAAGTGTAGATCCTAGCTCCCTGCTGAGTCTCTCAGTTAAACTTCTAAACTTCTCAAGTTGGCACAATGTATCAGCCCCAACAGGTGGCATGATTATTTGAATATCTGTAAAGAGTTGTCATGTGTATCCAGGGATTAATAGATGTGCGTATCTCTCCAGCACTAAGGGTGGACTAAAGGCAAGGAGGTTTTATGAGCACACACACATTCAGAACTCAGATTTTGGTTACTAAATGCCATTCTCCCATCGAATGAACAGGGTTAATTCCGGGTCTGGGACAGAGAAGTCACAGGATGAAACTCTGGCATCTCTTGTGCCACAGTGTGGCAAAGGAAGGAGAAAAACAATGACAGCACATTAGCAGAAGCCAGGAGGTAGACCAGAAGGACACCAAACTGAACACCCGGAGCAAGCAAAACAGTTAACAATGGGATGGACTGAGGCAGCCCTTCTGCCCCGCCAACTAGTGACACTGAGTCAAAATAAAAACAGAAACACACTGGGGATGGAGCTCCTTGGTAGAGCACCTCTGGGTTCAGTTCCAGTGCTGAGAAAAATTGGTCTGTAGCCTAAAGATTAAAATAAATATTAATCGATGGGAAAGAGAAGACTTGTCCCTGACAGAAGAATTCTAAGTAATAAATGGGAAGAATTAAGGAAGTAAAAATCATCTCAAAACACCACAATAATTGTTGCAGGTAGGATCAACCAACCAGTATTAAAATCAGTGGCTGAAAAAATTTTAAGAAAACAGAACATTGGCATAGCCTAGAATTTTGTATCTCCAAACAGTTGTAATTGCATTTAAGGACTATCTCCTAGTGGAGACACTTGTTAGATGCCATCTTAATCAGAAATCAAAGTTAATATTCTTTAGTGATAGAAAATGTCAGTGTTGTATGCTTCCTCACAAATACACTAAAATGTCCATTTCACATCTGTGGGATCCTTCCCCCAAATTTATAGACTTTTTAACCACAAGAAAATTTCAGGCTAATCCAATTGGAGAAAAATTATGCAAGATATCTGTCCAAAGCCCTTCAAAGGTATCAAAAGTGAAAGTGGAGGGTCTGGGGGGCCACAACCTCTAAATGTGAGATTCTGCCTCACACTCTAGAGGAATATTGTTGAAAAGGTTGTTGAAGCTGGAAGAATTACAGTTTGTTTAGTGGTACTGCACTCAACACTAATTTCTTATCTTGTATTATAATCATATAGGATGCTACTACCAGGGAAAGCTGGGTGTTTAGTTTATTTCTAAAGAAACCTTTTTAAAAAAAATAAATAAAGGTAAAACAAAGTGTTTTGAGAAAGGTAAGATTTGCAATCAGAAGTCTTGTCATACAAAAAAATGCGAAATATTTTTTAATTGATAGAAAATAGCTCCGAAATTAATAATCCAATCTACAAAATCTGTTTTAGCACTAGAAATGATAATTACATGGTAAACATAAAGTGACTACCTTTGTTGCTTTAATGTTTTTTAAGACAACAATTTATTCTACTGTGAAAATGATGACACACAGCTGAGGAATTCATAACATATGCCATTGTAAAATAGCGCATGGGTGGCACAAAGGGTGAGGAGCATTAAAGGAATGATATTACTTCAGTATTCTATTTTATGGGAGACATTAAAATATTATCTTTAAGATAGCATTATTGCATTAAACTTAAATGGATCAAACACTGTAATTAAAAGCAAAGACAGAGGACTAAACTGAGAAACAACACCCAATCCCAAGCTCCATAAAACATGCACCTTAAATATAAAGTCACTGATAAATTGAAATGAAAGACATGAGAAAATACCATTTTTCATTCAAACTGCAACCATCAGAAATTTCATATGGCAAATATAAGGCAAAACATCAAAGTACCCTTTAAAGCAAAAATTATTATTAGAGATAGATGATTTGATAATTAGAAAGATAATTCATCATAAAGACCTAATTATAAAATGTATTTGCCTAGTAATAGAGCTTGAACACACATTAAATAAAGTCCAAAGAGTAAAGGGAGAAATAAACCCACAAACATACCTGGAGATTTAAGATGCTCCCTCAGAAGCTAATATGAACACTAGATCAAAATTGGTCAAGACACCCAACATTTGAACTATACTCTTGCATGGTCAGTGTTGCCGGTGTAAGAGCAGAGACAGGGCCTGTACAAGGTGGTTCAGCCTGGAGAGTCCTTTCTCATTACACAGATTAAGGCCCTGATAAAAGAGGTTTCATGCAGCATTTGGTGAACTTGCCCTTCTACCTCTGCCAAGTGAGAACACAACTTCCTTCCCTCTAGTGTTTCAGGCCCACCAGACACTAAAATGCTGCTCCAGGGACACCTAGACTCTAGTGCTGTGAGAAGCAGCCCCGCTTTCTGTAAACTACTCCTTTTCAGGGGCTGCCTGAGCAGCATAAAATGAACCGAGATGACTGATAATCATCCCATCTCTCCAGATAACACTATACTCACCTGAGTGCACACTTCCCTCACAGTCACATAATGCACTTGCTAAGATAAAGTCTATGCTGACCATAAAATAAATCTTAAATTTTGAAATATGGGTACATTAGAGTTATGTTCTGTGATCATACTGGAACTAAATTAGAAATCAATACTATTATCTAGGAAAATTCCAGATGTTAAATGTTAAATCACTTACTTCTGAAAATACATGGATCAAGAAGAAGCCACAAGGGAAATTAGAAAAATATGTCAAACTAAACATAATGAAAATATGAGTCAGCTTCTTCCTTAAGCAACTAGAAATGGAAGAGCCAACTAAATGTAAAATAAAAAAGGGGTGGAATAACATAGAGGAGAGTGGAGATAAACAGTCCGACAGCAGATAAAATTCAAGCCATAATTATTTCACTGAGCCAATTATAAATCAATAAACCTCATATAAGACCTTTTAGAAAAATAAGAGTAGGAAAAGTAAAAGTTAAAGTATTATTATAATCACTCCACTATGGATGTGTACGTCAAAACAACATAGCATACATGACAAAATATGCAGTGTTATCCACACTTTAAACTGAATTAAAACAAACAAGAGAAAAATGATTAGTAACCAAAAGAGAGAGATTTTCTCACAAATAAAGATTAAATTTAGTCAACTTTCTTTTTATCAAAATGATCATATGATTTTTCTCCCTTTTTCTGTAAGGTAATTTCTATGTATTTATTTTTAAATAAATAAAAATAGATCAGTGTTTATCCTGATAAATGTCCTTTGGTCAGACTTTTTATCCTTTTACTGTACAGCTAGATAGGATAGACTGTCACTTTGATAAACAAAAGGGGGGATATTTGTGCTTAATTTTCCATTTCTTGTAGTGCATTTGTGAAATTTTGGGAACAATATTATTTTCCTAAAATAAGATGTGAAAACTCCTTGTTCCTCTTTTTAAAAAAGATTTTGTCTTAAATACTTGTTAGAATTTCAACTGTAAAGTCATTGAATCATCGATTTCCTTTGTAGGAAAATGATTATAAATTTGATTCTTTAGTAGATATGATACTTTTTTGGTATTTTTGGAAGCAGAGTTTCACTATATGGTTCAGGCTGGCCTTGAATTCACTTTGTAGCCCAGGTTGGCCTCAAACTCACAGCAATCCTCCTGCCTCAGCCTCCCAAATGCTGGGATTACAGGTGTGAGCCACTGCTCCAGGCTGACGATACTATTTTTCATATTTTATACAAAGTTTATATTTTATATTTATATTATTTCTGCTCCCAACTTAAACAAGCTGTGTTTTTCACCCACTGCATTTAAATTGCTACATTCATGGACAGAAAGTTGTTTACTGGCAGGGTGGGAAGATCATGGACTTTGCCACTCAGAGCTTACTGTGTTCCTCAAAACCTCTGGGATGCTCTCTTCCTGCAATGAAATATGAGTGTAATAATGTCTACTTTACAAACTTGCTTGTGGAGTTAATAAACATCAGATAAAGTACTTGTCACAGAGATGACAGGTCTATCGACTGATTAAATTGCAGGAGCTTACCAGTTCTTGGAAAACCCAAGCTTGGAGCTCTGCTCTTCGGTTTATGCCGCTCTAACCCATGGTGACATACACACGGAGCCCTTTCTTCAAGGTCAGAGGCAGTGAGTGACCCCCGGCTTTGGCTTTTTCTAGTTGCAATGGATTTGACCCAAACACGCCCTGTGTTGTAGCTACAGAACTTGTAGAGCAGCTTTAGCAGGGGTGAAGGCAAGGCTGGGCATTTCTGGGAAGAGGGCCAGGAAGTGACCACAGAGCTGCTGGCCATTAGCTATGACATCATAATGGGAATTCCACCTGCACAGGGGGGATCTGGAGGAGTGGAGCCACTCCCCAAGATGGAGAGGCAACAGAGGGGCAGGAGGACTCGCCTCTGCATTGCCATTCTCTGACTGCTGGATGGGACAGCAGAGCCGGAGCACCCAGGCTTGGGAAGACAGGCGGGGAGAGACTACGCCATGGGAGAAATCAAGGGCCTTTGTAGGGTCAGGAAAACACTTGCCCATGCGTTTCAGAGCTATTGAGGATGAGAATGATTCCATACCAACTAGACACATTTTAGTAGTTGTGGAAAAAAGCGACAGCTGCCCAAACACCTTAAAAGGAGGTAGGCTGGAGGTAAAGGTACCATAGTTTAGCTTCATGATGGCTCACTGTGGTTTCGGGTTTCACATTACAGGAAAGTTGGATTTACATATTTAACACTAAAAAGTGCTAATTAATGTAAATCAAGGTTGGCAAATGCATCTCCTGTCATTCTGATCACCCTGTGGATTATTCTGGGAAGAAGATTTGGAAGGAAACGCAGTGCCCACCACTGTGTGTGTGTTCAGGGGAGCAGGGAGCCGGAGCAGTGCTCACCTCATCTGCCACCCAGAGCCCCCGCGGGCGCCGTCCGAGGAGCGGGCACCAGTTGTTGTTTGTAGCAGAGCCCCCCGATGATCACTGCTTTCCTACTATTTTTCAAAAATTATGTCAAATAGAAAAACAAAAAAAAGAGAAATCCTGGGATGAAGAAACTTTGATCAATCAAAGAAGCATAGCAGTCTCTGGAGGACAGGTTGGTTTCCATATTCTAGCTGTAAGCAGTCTTCTGTCAGCATTTCATCTCTGTGTCCTTTTGAATTTTTGTTCAGGTTACTCTTCTTTAACTTTATGCATTAGCTTACAATTTCCTTTTAGGATAAGATAGGGCACTTGTTCTCAGCTACTAGCAAATGCGGGACACATAGTTATGAGACTTATTCATCATAGTCACAGATACGGACAGTGGCTCCAAACCTTCCCCTGCCGGGGAATCTATGTGACAGCAGGATGTGTAAACGACCTCGCTGTGCAACATCCCGTCCTCATTCTATCTTGATAACATGGCTCACATGTCTCGTGTCACACTGTGCCCTTTGTTACTAGATTTGCAGCACCATGTTTCTGTGTCTGCTAAGTGAGATAACTGTCCGGCATATAAACAGGCATGCTGATTAACATACACATATCTCTGGACTAAAACCTGGCAGGGAAACCCTACTGTCAGTGCCCACAAAATGTAAGAGCAAGACACTATGAGATTATCAAACAGAATTCTGGTTCAGTATCAGGCAATCCACCAATCACATGCTTTGCTATGCTTTCATTTTTCATTTATTCTTCCATAAATATAACATGTAAAGGAAGTCTTAAGCTAACAATAAAGTAACTTGATAGTACTTAGATGGTTGCTAGAACAGCCAGCCAGCAGTTTGTGGAACAGGTACTGACACTGACCTAAAAGCAGGTGGTTATGCCACTGAGCTAAGTCCCCAGCCCAGTGTTTGAGTTCTTCTAATGGTTTAGTCCTTGTGGAAAGAGATAGTGGTGGCCCGGGACACAAAATGCATGAATCTTTGGGGAGCTAATGGTGTGGTTTGCTTATTTTGTGTTGCTTTTAAGCAACATGACTTACAGATGAATGTGAGAAATGGTACTAGTAAGTTACTGGTGACAAGATTGTATTCACGGGTTCCACATCATCAGTCAAGTAAGGATTGAAAGGTTTTTTTAGTGGCCTCTGTCCTGAATATTTTCTTCTTTATCATTATTCCCCAAACAACATGACTATGTGCCCTGCATTTATACCGCACAGGAATTATAAGTTGTCTAGAGATGGCCTGAAGTACACGGAAGGATGTATGGCAGGTTCCATGCAAATACTGGGCCCCCTTAGATAGGGAACTTGGGAAACAGGAGTTCGGCATCCTGTGGACCCCGGAACCAATTCTTCTCAGAGGCCAAAGAACCGCTGTACACACTGCATTTACTTGACTAATTGCAAAGTCTTTTCTTCCATAGGCCTCTTCATTTTCCCTCTTGTTGGAGACAAGTCATTTGTCTTGTAAAGCTATTCATCAGTAAAGTGTGCTCCTCTTCTGTTTTTCCTGGAACTCGATATATACGGACCTTGATTTTTCTGAAGAACAATCTAGTGAGGGTTACTAGTTCTTTCATCAGGAAGCACATGAGGCCGAGCTGCTCCCCTCCTGGTAGTTATTGGTCATCAGCATCTACAGTCACTGGTTCCTTCAAGTGGCAAAATGGTGGCATTCTAGTCCTGCAACCCCTTCCTTATTATCTGAAACATCACTGCAAATGAACAGCTCTCTGCAATGTCCATTTGCCCATTGCTGCAGTCTGTAGAGACGTCTGGTCCAGGGCTGGCTCTTTGCTTTTCCTTAACAGCTTCCAATGCCGTTACCAATATTTACCGATGCAATTATTCTAGTGTTGCTGAGACTCATGTATCTAAACATACCTGACATCTTCCATCCCACTGCAATCATCATTTTTGTTGCTTCTCAAATGGTCTTATTTTCACCCAGCGAAAACTTCTTTAAATTGGCCCCTGGGTCTTTTTGAAATAATGGTGCTTTCTGTTAAAAGAGAGAATGTTCTGGGCCCATTTTATCCACTTCCTGGGATCTGCTTTTTCATCAGACAGCCCCAATTCTTTGTAGCAGGGAATAATATTTACATATCTCATTCTGGGCCCCAGGAATTCTCATTAGTATCAAGCTGGCCAGTGTTCTCTCCCTCACTTTTTTAATTGTTGTAGAAAGAGATGAGACATTTACATTTTTTAAAGGCTAAAATGCAGCATGAGTTCCAACTGACATTTTCAAATTGAATTTTTAACTACAGGGTTTTCATCTAATATCCATCAATCTGTTTCCCCTCTCCATGCTGAGAATCCCAGGGGCCAGTTTGTCTCAATCAGTGTCCCTTAGTGACTATGGTTGTCTCTGGACTCATTCTCCAGAAGATTCCTGAGGAAAGGCTGCTAGTACACAATTTGCTGTTATCCCATGTTCCCTGCAGTTTGTGGCCTTTTTACCTGGAGGTGAGTTTGACTGAATGGAAATTCTTTAGCTGACATTTTCTGTCTTGGAGTATTTCAATATCATACGTCACCGCTTTTAGGTTTAAATGTTGCAGTTCAACAGGTGAACTTATTTGCAAAGCACTTTTTGGCAGCATTTTTATTTTCCCAGGAATCTTGTGGAATCTGAAAGAATTTATGAGTGTGATGTTAACTAAAATAAACTGTCTAGGAATATTCACCACAAAATATTATTCCCAGAAATATTTCAAATATAGGCAATTGACAAATTTATGCCATTCCATCAGACTCCTTAAACTCCCTCAAATGTAGCAGTCTTAAAATTTCCATTCATAAAGATGTAGCAGAGAGAAAAGAACGTGGGCTACAAAGTCTCATAAGATCGTCTATATAAAACAAGTTTAAAATTCTATCTAGGTAAAAAGTAGAACAGCTCAAAGTCAAAGAGAAAGCATAGTCTAGAGTGTAGGATTGGACAAGAGCCAGTGTGAAGGAAAATTTCACCTTCACACACATTTTACCATTGTATCTTTTAATCTTTAAACTCTGGATTCATTTCTGTGTAGAAGTGGATGTCTTTTGGATGGTATCTTTAATGGAATAGACATCTTTTCATAAAGCAAATGTTCCTTATCCTTTAGTTTGAATCAACAAACAGAATTATTTTTTTTCATGCAGATACGTAGGTTCACAGCCAGAACCAATACTTCCGTTAGAGTACAGGTGGCGTTACCGCCTAGACCCCAGACGTCCCCCGCAAGTCGCCCATGTGTGGAATGTGTGGATCACGGGGATGCTGCACTCCGGTGGGTTCATCCATGGGTTCCTGTGTAGCTAGCTGCACACGCTGTAGAAAGGTGGCCGCTGGGGGCATGATCTGGCTCCTCCTGTCTCTCTGCTTCCTGGCTGCCAGGGCTAGAACAGAACAGCTTTCTGCCTCCGTGACCTTTCATCATGCTCTTCCTGCTGTGGAGCCAGCCAACTCCGGCTCAACCCACCGGAAACGGGGATTCAGGTAAACTTCTCCTCCTCTACATGGCAGGCATTGGGTGTTTCACCACAAGGATGAGACAAGTCTGAAGACGGATGATAGATGATGATAGATAGATAGATGGGCAAAATGGGGCCTTAACGACACCCAGGACTGTATCTCAAATGAAATTTTTGTTCAAATTTTAAAAACTGGTTTAAACTAGTTCCACTTTAGAGCCTGTACTTTGATTTTCACACCACATGTATTTTATACCCTAAAGTAGCAGATTCAGAAAAGAACTTTATAACACCGCTAATAAAAGAATGGCCTTCATTTAAACTGTGAAATAGTATTGTAAGTTGTAAGGTACTGAGACCCAAGACACATTTGGAATGACTTTCTGGCTTTCTCTCGGTTTATTAGGTCATACAAACAAGGTAATAAGGCTGAGCAGGGATTTTGTTAGGGGGAAAAGTCCTATAAGTTCATTGTTTCCCAAGCTGTGTCCCCGAGCACTTAACGCCTCAGCCTGGAAGGTGCTTGTCAGGAGCAGGAGGCAGGGACAATGGAGGGTTCTTTAAATCCCACGCACAGGTCGTCAATATATATTTTGACTCTGGAGGAAGTAAAGATTCTATTTTTCCAATATATTTTACTACAGAATTTTGGCTGCTGAACAAGTGTACTGTTCCACAGAACAAACCAGAAACTCCCTTTACCTCTCATCCCAGGCTCAGGAATTCTAGAGTGGGACAAAGAGCTGGACACAGGTGTGAGGACACAGGTAAGAAGCAAGTGGACCAACATCGTTCCAAGCGAGAAGTGGAGGTGGGTGCTCGGCTCTGCAGGGTGAGTGGATGTGGGCCTCTGTCCCTGAGCAAGAGGCGCAAGCCACCCAAGAGTGCTCTGAGTGCTGGAGGGGCCAGCACAGCTAGGGGAGGTGCAGGCTGAAGCTGGTATCCTGTGAGCTCAGGGATGTAGAAGACAACAAAGCGAAGGCATTTTATAAGCTGTGTTACAAGCGCAGGGCACTCCCTCCCAAGCATGATACTTGAACCTCTGAGGGTCCTTGCTGGGGTGCCCAGCACAGGCTCCATGGCAAGGGCTGTGACAGGAAGGGCAGAGAGGTTGGTGCAGAGCTGAGGTGCTGGCGGCAGGGTAGCATGAAGCCTGCCTGTTCCAGGCCCCATCCAGGCGTCTGAGAACTGTGTGTCTGCAGACACAAGAGTGTAGGCACCAAAAGTGGTCAGGAGCCCTGCTCTAATGCAGCAGGTCTGCACAGGGCTGGAGGCTCTGTGCTTCTACGGGGCTCGGGGCGCCCAGGCTGCTGGCAGATGCACCAGGAGCAAGGTTTTAGAGCATCGCATAGCACTCTGTAAACCAGACAAGTCACAGCTCAGCTGCCGAGGAAGGCTCCGTATCCATCCTGACTCCTGTCCTGAACACCCATTTGACTTCTGCACTGATATCCAACAGGCAATTTTGGGTCCTCAGCCTACACGGCCCGTCACAGCATTTCCTCGTAGAAATCTATTTGCTTTGATTCGGCATCTAGGAAAACTGTACATGCTCCACTTTTTCTCTCCCTTTTCCTGAGTTGAGGTACTTCCTGGCTTAGTCATCAGCCCTCCCCTCCCTCCCCCACTCCCCCGCACAGTGTCAGGTACCTTCTGGGTTCTACGGATCCCCTGTCCCCCAGACATGTGTCTTCAGCCTAGACTTCTCCCTTGGATGTCAGTCGCATAAGGACCGCAGCCTGTGCAGCCCCTGCCCATGGATGGCAGGCCCGTATATATGCTCCTAAGCTATGTTTCAATTTGTTACGTAGAAACTCAAAGTGCAGAAACAGCCTTGAGCTAATGATCTGCTTATTTTTTCTTTTCCCTTTTTTTATTTTAAGGAGATTAAAAGAAAACAAAACAGTAGAAACGATATAGGATTTCAAAACCAGCTGGTAGGAGATTAACAATAGTCACTATATTTCACATTGTTATCTTCAAAATAGTTGCTCAGATTACAAGGTATGGGTCTCCTGCTTCTTTAACACTCCAATATTTGTGTGGCTGGCTTCTAACCACTTTTTAGTCTTTCCTTATATATCACCTTTGCAGAGAGGTCCTCTCCAATCTTCCTGTTTAAAATATGTCCCCCAAAAGTCACCCTTGCCTCCTTTCTTGTTCTATTTTTCCTATACTGTTATATCAGTCAGCCTCTCTGTTGCTAAACAAGACCTGATCTTCAAAACTTAAAGAAGTAGAAGTTTAACTTAACTCACCATTTGGGGGAATTTAGTCCAGGGTCAGCTGGCTGCATGGCAGGAACAAACTCATGGTGGAAAGGTGTGGTGAACCAAAGTTGGGAAAAACAGGCAAGCAACCGTGTGTAGTACCCAAGCCACACATCCACAACCCACCCCACACACCCAGGAGTGTGCTTAGCTAATCTTCCAGGTCATTTTAATCCAACAAAGTTGGCATATCCAGAGTAGTGGTCACAACTGTTTTTCATCACCTGATGGGTAACGCCTTCACGTGTATGTGGTGCTGGGGACGGAACCCACGGCCTGGAACACACTGGGCCAGCGCTCCACTGCTGAGCTGCGTCCAAGCCATGATACACTACGCATGCGTCTTGCATGCTATCATGTTAGACATCAGGGTCCTCCAAACCTCATACTAGCATGTCACCACCACAGAGGGGAATACTGGGATGCTAGATTTACGTTGGACTCTCAACACCTAGCATTTCTGGACATGTATTAGTACAAGTTCAGTGTGTATTTGTTAAACAAATAAATGAGTTAATGATTAAATTAGCATCTTGGTACAGTTTAGTACCAAATTTTGTTTGATGATTTATAAATATCTGCAATTAAGTTGGCAAAAATAAAGTGGAATTATGACCCTGGGGTATAATTACTGTCCTTTAACTATTTCTTTTCTTTCTTTTTCCTTCAATCTCCTGACATCCACCATGACTCTGTCATAGGAAATTCATTGTCTTCCATCAGAAACCCTCCATTTGGACCCACTCTCATTTTCCATAGCTCAGGGGCTCAACCAAAACAAAATATTTATGTATTCTAGGAAAGCAAAGAGTGAGACCAGGCATCATGCAGGGTCAGTCTCCCTGGGACTCGCTCCTTCCCCTGGCATTGTATTATATACTGTTTAGGGCTCAGCTACAGATAAAAACTGCCCATCAGTTCTGTGGTCCCCTTTCCTGTTTCAGTCCTTACTGGGGCCACAGTAGGAATTGTGAATCCTTTGACTGAGTAGCATGGTTGGGACCCTGTAGTCAAAAACTCAGATGCTGAAAGCTGGGTGCCAGCCCAGGCCCCTCTCAGTCTGAGTTTTAATGGCTCAGCCCTCAGCCTCAGTTTTAATGGCTCCTAGGTCTTTACGCCATTTGGCTTCCACAGCTGGACTTATTCAAGTTAACTTAATTTCTCACAATCTCCAAATGTGTGGAAAATGGGCCGTGGGTGGTAGGCAACCATACCCACAGACTTTGGCCTCCTTAGGCAACTGACAACCTCTGCTTTGACCAACAGTGAGTAAAACTGGAGACTTAGCTTTACCTAAAGTAATGAAGCAAAGTCACAGCACCCTTTCCCACCGCAGGTGCATTCTTGGTTCAATCACAGAGCCCTCGTCAAAGCCTGAGCTTCATGATGACTTTGTTACTGTAGAGCAAAGCACTTGTCAGTGTCAAATGACATAAACGCTATCACCATTTTTTTTGAAACATGTAAGATATAATCTCTGATTTGCCAGAAACATTATGAAATACACTTTTAATCTTATTCTAACTGCACCAAGAGGCCCAGAATGTTTGGAACACAGTAATGACATAATCTGATATGTGTTTTAAGAACATATCTTGGATGCTTTTAGAGAATGCATTTTTAAGTTGCCAGGGTATAAGTGGATACAGGCCATGCTAAGAAACTGTGAGCGCTTGGGCTAGGCTAATAGCAGTGGGCATAGAGAGAAGCCAAAGTAGTAAAAGTCTGCTTTGAACACTGGCAGGACTTGTTGACAGTCGGTTGTGAGGGCTGTGAAAGGTGGGTGATGTCTGCCCGGTTCCTGCATGATCAAATATGTGAGTGATAGAACTAGTTATTAATATACATTTTAAAGACTCAAGAAAGGTCATATATGATTGGAAAAGACCATTGTGGATTCAGTTTTAAACCTATGAATGCTGAGAATTCTGCTAGACATTCAAATGGAGCTACCTAGTAAGAAGTTGAATATACAGGGCTAAAACTCAGAAAAAAGTACTAGAGCCAGAGACACAGGCTTGAGAGCCAATGATGTAAGAAACAATATTGAGAGAGAGAGAGAGAGAGGAAATGGATTTCAAATTGGCCAAGAAGCCCCAGGATGGGAGTGATTGAGGGTACACAGGAGGCACGAGCGGGGTGGGAGGACATGAGCAGCTTTGATGGGATGGACCCAGCAGAGCGGAAAATGTCAAAGATGCGGGAGGAAGAAGGGACATCTCTTCCCAGCGGAATCCTTGCCAGTGTCAGGAGACACCAGGGGACGCGAGGGGTTGGTTGTCACAACTGGTAGGCAGGCGCCACTGAGGCCGAGGGGGAGAACACCCACAGTTGCCGGAGTCCAGCTGCGGCAGGGCTAGGGTTTCCCAAAGGTGGACAGGGAGTTGGCGAGTGAGAGACAGAAAACACTGCACACCAGTCTGTGAGTGAATCTGAATCCGCTTTTATTTTTTAGAAGCTGGAATATATATTTGCCAACCCTGGCAACAACCCCCAGCCCCAAGCAGGAAACGCCCCAGGCCCAGGGCCAGGCAGGGACAATCCCAAACAATAGGTTTTAATTGACCTCAACTCCAAGCAGGAAGCGCCCCAGGTTCAGGGCAATAGGTATCAATTAACATTTTAATCTTGACATTTAGTCAGCTTGGGAAATGCAAGCCGACTACCCGGATGCCCGCAGGAGGAAGAGATGTGTGAGATTATTATGCCGCTCCCTACATTGCTTTCCTTATCATTTATGGGAGTGGCTGTCCCTGCGAGGACAGCGCCTGTCTTAGGTCAAGGACTCTTCACATGTACCCAACCAG